>CAUYPK010142556.1:0-11923 GCA_963574355.1 Loris lydekkerianus
CTGGGGTTAGGTGATATCTCAAAGTAGTTTTGATTTGCATTTCTCTGATGATTAAGGATGATGAGCTTTTTTTCATGTGTTTGTAGATTTTGCATCTGTCTTCTTTAGAGAAGTTTCTCTTTAAGTCCCTGCTTGGCATATTTTTGCATATGTGGGATTGCTAAATAGTAGAATAGATAAGCTTTATGTATTGATACATATAGGTAAATTTCCCTCTATTAAAATTGGCAACCAAGTGTACTCTTATGAGCAGGGTATGAGAATGCCCAGGTTAGGTTTGCTTTTGGTATGCAGTTCTATGAATCCCAACATATGTATAGATTTGTGTTACCAAGACCATAATTAGGATAGAGATCAGTTTCATCTCCCCCCAAATGCCCTTGTGCTATTCCTTTGTAATCACACACTCCCCACCTCTGGTAAGGACTGATCTGTTCAGTACCCATAATTTTATCTTTCCAAGAATGTTATATACATGGACTCACATACAGTGTATGAAAACTTTAGCTTCTTTAATTCAGTGTAAAACTTCTGAGATTCATTCATATTGTTGCGTGTATCAATAGTTTTGATTGGTTCTTTTTATTATTATATTATTGCTAAGTAGCATTTCATTCCATGGATGTACCACAGTTTATCCATTCGCTCATTAAAGGATGATTTTCCCTAGTTTTTGACAATTTTGACTAGAGCTTCTTATGAACATTCACATACAAGTCTTTTGTGTGTGTGGATATAAGTGTTGATTTCTCTAGCATAAATATCTGGGAGTGGGATTGCAGAGTCATATGGTAAATGCATGTTTAACTTGATAAGAAACTGCCAGATTGTTCTCCAGGTGTTGGCACCTTTTTGTATTTTCACTAGCAATATCTGAGAGTTCCAATTGCCTGCATCCTTTTCAGCACTTTTGTATTTTTAGAATTTTTTAAATTTTACCCACAATAATAGGTATATATTAGTATGAGTATGTGTACTTCTTCATCCTTTTATTACATTACCAGTCTTTAAATTATGTCCCAACTGATTTATTACTGTTTTGGTTTATATTGGTATTTTCTTTTCTTTTCTTTTTTTTTGCAGTTTTTAGCCGGGGCTGGGTTTGAACCCGCCACCTCCGGCATATGGGGCCAGTGCCCTACTCCATTGAGCCACAGCTGCTGCCCATATTTTCTTTGTTTATGAGGAAGATTGAACATCTTATGTTTACAGACTTTTTAAATTCAGTGTTGATTCTTTTTTTATTTATTTGTTAAAACTCTAGTTAAATCGTTTTAAGTCCTCAACTGTTAAGTATATTGCAAATAGTTTTCCCAGGTTGCTCTTTATTTTTAAATCTGTATTATCTTCTCCTTTAGAGTTTCTGGCTTTGATATTTACAGATTCCTTCTCCATAACCAATTTTTTAAGCACTTGAGTAAATTATTAAACATTTAGCTTCCTTAGTACCAGTGGCCTTCACCCCAGTTGGAAGAAGAGAGGCTTAGAAATGGGTCAGGGCAATCAGCTGTGCTCATTGTTTGATAATGAAAACTTTTTTCAAAGAGTGTTTCCCTATCAGCAGGGATCATTTATGCAACTACATCAAAACATTATATCAAACATTCTGCTGAGATTTAAAGTAAAACACAGAGGTATCTCCTGGGTAGGGAGATTGTTATAATTCTTTGTGGGAAGGGTGGGGCTAGAGGTAAAGAAAGACTCCCCTGGTGAGAGTTTGCTAAGAATTCCATCTCTTTCTCCCAAAGAGCAGAAAGTGGCCTTTCTAAAAAGCTGGAAGGTTAATTACTAGAAGTCCTGATTAAGGTTCCATGAACTCCAAAGAACAATTTTTGTGAGTAGATAACACTAATGCTGAGCTAAGCAGAAGCTGCCATAACTGTGATCCTCGGGATAAAGTTGGAGGTAGAGGGATCCATGATTGGGATAGATGTTAGGGAGGACCAGGGACACAAACTACAGAAGGGAAAAGAAAAATAATTAATATGCAAAAGAGTAAACTGCACAGGCAAAAAGAACACAGCTGTGAGTGTAAGATTATTCAGAAGGACAAAAAAGATCAAACAAGTGGAGGGCCCTGAGGCATTGACCCAGGTCTCTTTAACTAGTTCAGCAATTGTTTAGGGAGAGATTGGAGCTAGTTATGTTTTAGCAAAGGCAACATCTGTAATTTGTTGTAATTAAAACTGTTTAGTAAAATCAACTAATGGTTTGTCTGTATGTTATGTAAAAATTATTCTCAAACTCATCCCATGTTTAGAGACTCTGTTGAAAACCCCAGATGTTCATTAGTATGTCAAAAATCCCAAACTTCTTTTAGGAGCAATATACCTCTCCTCTTTCAGGATCTACTGGTACACCTGCCCACCTGATAAAAATCTTCCTGGAAAAGGAGGATTTCATGTTTGGCCCTGAAAATAAGGGTGTAACCTGTGTATATGCTTCAACATCAGCATCATTATCTTTAGATTGCCTGCTTAATTCATGTTTTAGTACCATCATCATCACATAGTGAAATAGTCATAAAATATTAATGATTTATGCAAACAAGCCAACATAAGTAAAAGGATTGGAAAAATTATCAGAATAATTAAAGCCAAAAAGAAAGTTCTTTTCATGAGTTTGAAGACAGAATCTCTGAATGCCTATAATTATCTGTCCGAGGATGGTAAAAATTGCTTTAGGCATTTTTTTTTTTCAGTCAGTGAACATTTACAGGACACCAGCTCTGTGCCATATAGTGTGCTAAGATTTTACCCATGGTACGTGGTGATGCTAGCACAAACAAACCTACTGCACTGCCAATTGTATAGAAGTGTAGCACGTATAATTATGGATGGTTCAGAATATTTAATGGTAATAAATGACTATGTTACTGGTTTATGTATTTATTAACCATACATTTATTATTTTAGAGTGATTCCTTGTACTTATTTTTTTAAAAGTCAACTATAAAACAGTCTTGGTTAAGTCCTTCAGAAAGTATTCCAGAAGAATACTTTCTGTATTCTTCTATGAATATTGTTTTCATAGGGGATGATAGCTTTGAAGAGAGAGAAAGAGAACAAAAATTATAACATTATATGAAACAAGCTATGATGGATGTATAAGCCAGGCACTGAGACAACCCAAATGAGTGACAACTCAGACTGAAAAATCTGAGAAAGCAAAGTAAGGCAGGTGCAGGCAAAGTCTCTTACTGTGGCTGGAGATCAAGAAAGTCACACAGTGGGGAGTGGTGACAATGGCTGTCCAAGGCCAGCTCAAGTTGGGCTGAGGAACCAGGCCGCTGGGCTTTGACTCACTGTATCCCCTGCACTTGAAGAGGTTCCTGTCTTCATTTGTCACATAAATGGAAGCATCCTTCTTCGTGAGGCAGTGAAGTAGTTAAGTGTGGACTCCCTGACACCAAATGATCTGATTTCCTGATTTCTTTCCTTTTTTGAGACAGTCTCACTATGTGACCCTTGGTAGAGTGCCATGGCATCACAGCTCACAGCAACCTCCAAATCCTGGGCTTAAGCCATTCTCTTGCCTCAGCCTCCCAAGTGGGACTACAGTTGCCCACCACAACGCCTGGCTATTTTTTTGTTGCAGTTGTCATTGTTGTTTAGCTGACCCGGGCTGGGTTCGAACCTGCCAGCCTCAGTGCATGTGGCCAGTGCTGTAACTACTGTGCTATGGGCTCTGAGCCAAATGATCTGCTTTCAAATCCCAGCCTTGACCCTTGTGTAGCTGAGTGACCCTGAACAAGTTGTTTGCCATTTCTGTGCCCTGGTTTTATGAAGTGAGAAGAAAAATTGTACCTGCCCACAGTTTTATGGTAAGGACTGATGAGTCAGTACAGTCAGGCATAGCTTAACTACAGTTATGTTCTGAGAAATGTGTCATTAAGCAATTCTATTATTGCACAAACTCATAGATTGTACTTACACAAACCTAGATGGCACTGCTTCTTCCTCCTACATGACAAACCTGTACAGCATGTTTCTCTACTGAATACTGCAGGCAACTGGAACACAAAGGTAAGCAGTGGTGTATCTAAACACATCTAAACATAGAAAAAGAACAGTAAAAATACAGTGTAAAGGATAAGAAGTGGTACACTTGTATAAGGCACTTACTATGAATGAAGTGGACTGGAAGTTGCTCAGAGTCATCTAGAGAATGAATGGTGAGTGAATGTGAAGGCTTGGGACACTAAGGGGCACTACTCTAGACTTTATAAACACTGTGCACTTAGGCTACCCTGAACTTGTTAGAAATATGTTTCTGCTTTTAATAATAAATTAAGCTGAGCTTACTGTAAAATTTTTACTTTATACACTTCTTTGATTTTAACTTTTTGTGTCCTTGTAATAACACTTAGCTTAAAACAAACACATTACGCAGTTATACAAAAATATTTTCCTTTCACTGTCCTTGATGATAAAAAAGACAAAAATGTCTTATTTATTTAGATCATTATGCTATGAGTTTTTTTATATATTTAATTTTTTTTTTTTTTTTTTTTTTTTGAGACAAAGTCTCACTCAGTTGTCCTGGGGTACAATGTCCTGGCACCATAGCTTATAGCAACCTCAAACTCTTGGGCTCAAACAATCTTCTTGCCCCAGCCTCCTGAGTGGCTGGGACTACAGGCACCTGCCACAATGCCCAGCTATTTTTAGAGACAAGGTCTCGCTCTTGCTCAGGCTCGAACCCATGAGTTCAAGCAATCCACCTGCCTCAGCCTCCCAGAGTGCTAGGATTAGAGTGCATGGGCCACCATACCTAGCCTTGTTTTTTAAAATCTTTAATTATTTAAAATAATTTTAAAACATTTTCATTAAAAACTAAGACACAAATACACCCATTAGCCTAGGCCTACTCTGGATCAGAATCTTTAATGTCACTGCCTTTCAGCTCTGTATCCTGTCCCTCTGGAAGGTCTTCAGGGGCAGTAGCATGTAGGTGGCTTGTCATCCCCTATGTAACTGCCTCTTCTACAATGACCCCTGAAGGACCTGCCCAAGAGTGTTTTACAGTTAAACTTTTTTTAAGCAGAAGAAATATACTCTAAAATAATGATTAAAGGTATGGTATAGTAAATACATAAACCAGTAACCTAGTCATTTATTATCATTAAGTATTCTGGATTATACATAACTGTCAGTTTTATACTTTTATAGTGTGGGGCAGTGCAGTGGGGTTGTTTACACCAGCATCACCACAGACAGGTTACAACACGTACAACATCACTAGGCCATAGGAATTTTTCAGCTCCATTACCATCTTATGGGGTGACTGTTGAATATTTGTTTGGCCGTTATGTGGCCATGACCATATATGAAGATGTACTTGGAATAATGAATAATGCTGATAGCTATGTTCCAAGTGATAGTATTCACCAGTTATTAGATCTTCTTGTTATTACAGTAAACTCCCCTTTAACCGGTGCTCAAGCAACCAGCAGCAACTGAACAAAAAAAACTCTAGTTTAAACTTGGTGCTCTTACCATCAGTCTGCTAACATTTTGTGCATCACTGCATGGTTCCCACGTGTTCTCAGTGCCCTGCCGTGTCCATATCTAGGACCCTTCCTGCTTTCCTGGCTAGTCACTATTGGGGATGGACTTTCCTTCTTCTGCTGTCACTGTACTGCCCTGAGCTAATGACAAGATGACTTTGTCTCCAAATGAGCTCAGCGACTGGCTTGGTATGGATAAGGCTATTCCAGTAAGTCATACACTAAATACAAATGACATCATGAGAAGCTGTTATGAATCCTGAAGAAAGGAATGTTGTAGAAGAAGAAGAAAAGAGTGTTGATGACAGTTGTGAGGTGGAGAAAGATCCTGGCAGGCGGCCACTGCAGCATTTGAGCCTGTGATAACTTTTGTAGCACTGCAGCCCTTCATATCATACAGAACCTGGCTGTGCATGAGAGGAGGAGGGCCTCTCAGCAACCTGATATTCGTTTATATTTCCAAGAAAGACACACACAATTTTGCCAGCACAAGTCTACTGATGTAGATCCAGAACCCTCCACGTCCACTTCTCTTAATGCTGTCCTAGCTGTATCGTCATCAGACTCCCATGATCCTCTGACGTGATGTCTGCCCAGTGAACCCTATCTCTACTGTAAGTTTTTAAGTGGTAATGTGTGTTACTTGAAATTGAAAAGGAGGGCACAGGGCATGAGCTATTCACATGCCTTTGGCCTCTGTGGCCCTCACGCAAGGCTGTGTATACCCCAACCCCCCCACCCCCCCAGTCTTACACAAACTCAGCTCCTCTGTTGCTTGCCCTGGTGCTGTTCCCACAGGGACTCACTTCCAGGCCCTTGGCCATGAGACCTAAGTGAGGGAAAATTTCATAGCAACTACCCAGAGAATCCCGCCTTGTTTTCCTTCCATGGTCTTTATCTCCCCTCACATCTTCTTAATTTGCATACACACACACAAAACAGCAGGAGCAAATACACCCAACACCTCCTTCCTCAGTCACCAAAAAACAAAAACTACAATCATGTCTGTTTAAATTTGTACCAAGAAGCCTTTGGAAGAAAGTAGATGCTCAACCTTCAATATCTGAAACAGCTGAGAACCTTTGTCTTAGAGAAAAGAAGCCTGTACAGCTGTTGGATTCATATCACAAACTGATGAGAAACTTCAATAAATCGCCAGTGTGTTTGTTAGGACTGGGCTGGGGTGAGGCATCATTTCTAAGTAGATCCTGCCTTAGTCTGAAAAGGAATTGCGGATAGATAATATATCTAAAAGACAATCCCAGGATACACTAGCAAGGAAGTAGGAAGTGAGATAAGAAAAGGGGAAATGTTAATAAAAGATATTGCTACTGTCCCAGTGTGTTCCCCAAAACTCATCATGTTTTGTAAACTTAATCCCCAATGCAACAGTGTTGGGAACTGGGGCCTTTTGGGAGATGTTTAGGTCATGAGGGCTCCACCCTCCAAAATGGATTAATGTTATAAAATGGCTTGACGGAGGGACTTTGTTCCTTTCTTGTCCTTCCACCTTCTGTTATGTGAGGACACAACGTTCCTCCCCTCTGGAGGCTGCCATCTTGGAAGCAGAGAGTAGCCTTTACCAGATGACCGAAATTGCCAGCACCTTGATTTTTTTTTTTGAGACAGTCTCACTCCATTGTCCTGGGGTTAAGTGCCCTGGTGTCATAGCTCACAGCAACCTCAAACTCTTGGCCTCAAGTGATCTTTTTGTCTCAGCCTCCTAAGTAGCTGGGACTATAGGTGCCCCTCACAACACCTGGCTAGTTTTTCTTTTTTTAGTAGAGACAAGGTCTCACTTTTGCTCAGGCTTGTCTCAACCCCCTGAACTCAGGCAATCCACCCACCTTGGCCTCCCAGAGTGTTAGGATTACGGGTATGAGCCACCATGCCCAGCCTCACCACCTTGATCTTGAGTTTCCCGGCCTCCAGAGCTGTGAGAAGTAAACTTCTGTTGTTTATAAATTACTAGTCTCAGGTGTTTTGTTATAGCAGCTTGAATGAACTCAGACAAGTTATGTTAATAAGTTAGGAACTGTGAGGTTATTTGGGTACATCTCACTGGGTACTCATCCCAACATTATGAGGAACTTGACACAGAATCAGAGCCAGGACCAGGATGGAGTGAATGAAACACCTAGGCAGCAAAATTTAAGGTGACATTCACTGTCAGGGTCAGCCTCATTAAGGTTATGCAAAAGCAGAATTAGCCCTGCTCAGTCATCCCGCAGGGGGTGGCGGGGGTAGGATGGGAAGACTTGAACATTTATCCACAATTTCCATCTCCTATTAGGTGAGCATTCCCCCCTGCCCAGGTGCTAATGCTGCTACACCTCTGAGCTAAGCCTGTTTGAGAGCCTTCAAGCTCTTCATGGTACCAGGAAAGCCCCATAGACAGAGAAAGACAGAGATACAGGTGCTCAAGGTGTGAAGCTGTCCACGCTCTGGAAATTGCCTAAACAAGCCACCAGTGAGTGGCAGGGGTGGGCAGTAGTGAGAGAAGCAGAGCATCAGCTATCTGCTGCTATCCTACAAGTGCCAACAGTGTCTTGGATACCCATCAAAATTATGAAACTCATGCAGAGACCCCCATATTGCTAAGTACTTGGCCCTCCTCTAACTCAGTCTCTCAAAACTCATAGCAGGTTGAAGACAAAGACTCTGAACTTGGAGGTACAGAGTATAAATGATAAAGTTAAGATTTCAGAAATGTGAACTTTAGGAAATTAATAATTCTTGGATCTTGATAATTTCCCTGGAAGAAAGAGGCCAATTCTATTCCTGCTTTTTAGGACTTTGTCACATGCAGTGGGTCCCATAGTGCACATACCTACCTTATGCAAAATTCAAAGGAAGAAACTTATTTACCTATACTCTCTCTGTTCCTCTTTCAAATCAGACCTTGACCTCCACTATTTTAGGCTTAACAAAAATGCAAACACAAAAAGATAAATTTTTCCTTTGAGCTTCTGAAAGCCTAGTGACTTAGTGTTTAACAGCAACTTAATCAGACCTAATTTTTCCCTGTAGTTTCTCTTCAAATTCAACTGTAATACAGAGGGCTCTTGGTGAATGAGTAAATGAAAAAAATTAACAAAGGAAATCATAGGAGGAGATTATTGTAGGAGTGGATTAATAGTAGAAGGAGATTTAGACATAAGTAAGAGTTACATAAGATTAGAGCCTCAAATTTACAATGCTGGAATGAGTCAAGAGGGAGGGTTGGGAAAGAATTGGCAGTAGCAGAGGGGGATTTCTGCTGTGTCTTATGTATGAGTTGATTATCAGAAGCTTCTCAATACAGAGACTCGTGTCTTTCCCATGCTGGGTCGTTTCAGGTTTCCCTCCAAAACAAACTTGCTCTTTGTTGGTTTATTCTCTCTTTTCAGTGGAGTGCATCCTTCAGTAGCTTCTTGAGAATAGTTACATAGGAAGCACATTTTTAAAGCTCTTACACATCTTTATTCCACTCTTACATTTTATTAGTAGTTTGAGTATAGCATTTAAGGTTGGAAAGCATTGTCCCTGAGAATTTCAAAAATATTGCTTTATGGTCTTCACAACTCTAGGGTTTCTATTGAGATGTTTGATGGCACTCCAGTTCATAATTTATCGTTGTTGTTGCAGTTGTCATTGTTGTTTAGCTGGCCAGGGCCGGTTTGAACCCACCAGCCTGGATGTATGTGGCTGGCACCCTACCCACTGAGCTATGGGCGCTGCCATGTAATGTTTTATATGTAATTGGTTTCTTAGTCTTTCTCCCCTCATGAGGAGATTTGAAGACCTTCTCTTTGGTCCAATGTTTTGAAATTTTACAATAGTGTGCATGGGTTTGGGGAATTCTTCAATACATTGCATTGAATTCTGGGACATATTCTATTGTTTTTTGTTGGGTTTTTTTTTTGAGACAGAGCCTCTCTTTGTCACCCTGAGTAGAGTGCTGTGGTATCACAGCTCACAGCAACCTCAAACTATTGGGCTCAAGTGATTATCTTGCTTCAGCATCCCAAGTAGCTGGGACTACAGGTGCCCACCACAACACCCAAGTATTTTTTTAGAGATAAGATCTTGCTCTGACTCAGGCTGGTCTTGACTTGTGAGCTCAGGCAGTCCACCAGCCTGGATGTCCCAGGGTTGCTTCTACTTAATAATATTCTTTTTCTCCTCCTTCCCCCTTTTCTTTCTCTTCTTCCTTCCCCTCCCCCCTTTCTGGGGAGAAATTTCTATTCTTGTAAGTTGCTTCTATTCAGATGTAGACTTCTTTTTTTTTTTTTTTTTTTGAGACAGAGTCTCACTATGTTGCCCTCAGTAGAGTGCAGTGGCATCACAGCTCACAGCAACCTCTAACTCTTGGGCTTAAGTGATTCTCTTGCCTCAGCCTCCCAAGTAGCTGGGACTACAGGCACCCACCACAACGCCTGACTGTTTTTTTGGTTGTACTTGTCATTGTTGTTTGGCAGGCTCAGGCTGGGTTCAAACCCGCCAGCTCTGGTGTATGTGGCTGGTGCCCTAGCCGCTGAGCTACAGGCATGGAGCCCCTCCACCAATTTTCTATCATCCAGAATTTTGTTGGCATTTTCCCTCTGCTTTCATCTTCCTTTTCCCTGTGAACTTCCGCCTTTTTAAAACTTCACAGTTGTGTTAGTTTGGACCCTTTAAGAAGGGCTCCAAAGACTACAAGATGTTAGCAGCCGGGCACTGTGACTCATGCCTGTAATCCTAGCACTCTGTAAGGCCGAGGCAGGTGATTGACTGAGCTCACGAGTTCAAGACCAGCCTGAGCAAGAGCAAGATCTCATCTCTAAAAATAGCTGGACGTTGTAGCAGGCGCCTGTAGTCCCAGCTACTTGGGAGGCTGAGGCAAGAGGATCACTTGAGCCCAAGAATTTGAGGTTGCTGTGATCTATGATGTCACGGAACTCTACCAAGGGTGACAAAGTGAGACTCTGTCTCAAAAAAAAAGCAGATGTCAGGATTGGATTAGACATGTAAGATATTTATTTGGGAGGAAGAAGAGGAAAAGAGTTTTCCGAATGCAAAGCAGTTTAGATGCCTAAAGAGGGAAGAAGGCAGGGGTAAGGATTGGGTAGGAAAGACTACATTATAGCTCCAAAGAAGAGTAATTGAGGCTAACTGACAAGTCTTCAAGCCAGTGTCCCTAACTGGAGAAATCAACCCTGTGTTCACAGCACTGTGCTTGCCTTAGTATTCCCACTGTGCACCATCAGAAACAGCCCACAAGAAGTTTGGCCTTGGCACAAAAGTGATGAGCTATCAGCAGGAGATGTGAATAGCACAATTCCACAACTGTCATTTTAGTGAGGTTCAAAAGAGAATGGAGATAAATGTGTTAAGTCCAATACGTTTAATAAGAATCTAGTTTAATTCTTAAACTGATAGAGGCCATCTACAGCACACCCACAGCCAATATTGTATTGAATGGAATTAAATTGAAATCATTTCCACTCAGATTAGGAACCAGACAAAGTTGGCCATTGTCTCCTCTGCTCTTTAACATTGTAATGGAAGTTTTAGCCATCGCAATTAGGGAAGAAAAGGTGATCAAGGGTATCCATATAGGGTAAAAAGAGATCAAACTTTCCCTCTTCACAGTTGATATGATTGTGTATCTGAAAAAAACTAGGGATTGTACTATAAAACTCTTAGATGTGATCAAGGAATACAGCAGTGTCTCAGGTTACAAAATGAACATTCAAAAATCGGTATCCTTTATATATACCAACAATAGTCAAGCTGAAAAAACAGTTAAGGAATCTATTCCATTCACAGTAGTGCCAAAGAAGATGAAATATTTGGGAGTTTACCTAACAAAGGACATGAAAGATGTCTATAAAGAGAACCATGAAACTCTAAGAAAAGAAATAGCTGAAAATGTGAACAAATGGAAAAACCTACCATGCTCATGTCTGGGAAGAATCAACATTGTTAAAATGTTCATACCACCCAAAGCAATATACAATTTTTATGCAATTCTTATTAAAACTCCACTGTCATACTTTAAAGATCTTGAAAAAATAATACTTAGTTTTATATGGAATCAGAAAAAACCTTGAATAGCCAAGACATTACTCAGAAATAAAAACAAAGCAGGAGGAATCATGCTACCAGACAGACTATACTATAAATCCATAGTGATCAAAACAGCATGGTTCTGGCACAAAAACAGAGAAGTAGATGTCTGGAACACAATAGAGAACCAAGAGATGAATCCAGCTACTTATGGTTATTTGATCTTTGACAAGCCAGTTAAAAACATTCAGTGGGGAAAAGATTCCCTATTTAACAAATGGTGCTGGGTGAACTGGCTGGCAACCTGTAGAAGACTGAAACTGGACCCACACCTTTCACCATTAACTAAGATAGACTCTTACTGGATAAAAGATTTAAACTTAA
>CAUYPK010142560.1:0-34605 GCA_963574355.1 Loris lydekkerianus
GGGGGCGGGTCATTACTCCAGTCCTCATGTTTCCATAGAAGAGTGAAAACTTCACTCTCCTAGAAAGAACACACATGGAGGATTAGGGAATAGAAGTTTTTTTTTTTTTTTACTTTTTTAAACATTTCAGATTTATGTGAGGGTAAAAAAAAACGAGGTTATTATGTTTGCATTTGTTAGGTAGACTTCCTCTTACATTTGTGTCCTGCACCCAAGAGGTGTGCCATATACCCTTAGCAATGTGCCCATTAAGTGGAAGCACACCAATCCTCCTCTCTCCCCCAACTTAAATTGAATTGAGTTTTTCTCTTATGTGGGCATGTATTGGATTTACTGGCTTCATATTAGTATTGAATATATTGAATACTTGCTTTTTTATTCTTGTGATACTTTACTAAGAGGAATGTTTCAGTTCCATGTAAGTTAATACAAAAGATGTAAGTCGGGCGTGGTGGCTCTCGCTTGTAATCCTAGCTTCTCAGGAGGCCAAGGCCGGTGGATTGCCTGAGCTCAGGAGTTCTAGACTCACCTGAGTAAGAGTAAGACTGTCTCTCAAAAACAGCCAGGTGTTGTGGCAGGTGCTTGTAGTCCCAGTTAGTTGGGAGGCTAAGGCAAGAGGATCACTAGAACACAAGAATTTAAGGTTGGTCTGAGCTATGATGCTACAGCATTCTACAAGAGGATGACAAAGAGAGACTCAGTCTCAAAAAGGAAAAAAAAAAAAAAGATGTAAAGTCCCCATCTTTTATGGCTGAATAGTATTCCACGGTATACATATACCACAGTTTGTTAATCTATACCTGGGTTGATGGGCATTTAGGTTGTTTCCACATCTTGGCGATTGAGCTGTTATAAAACAATCTAGTGCAAATGTCCTTATAATAAAATGCTATTTTTTCTTCAAGGTAGATGCCTAGTAATGGAATTATGAGATCAAATGGAAGGTCTATTTTGAGTTTGAGGATTCCCCATATTTCTTTCTAAAGAGGATGTAGTAGTTTGCAGTCCCACTAACAGTGTAAAAGTGTGTCCTTTTCTCCACATACATGCCAGCTTCTGCAGCTCTGGGATAGAGGTTTTCTTCAAATTAACCACTTGGCATTGAAGTCCTGAAAGCATGAAGCCTTAGATACAAAGAAATGAAGAAACCAGAACATCTACATTTTCTAAGAACCAATATGTCTCAAATGCAACTTACTGAGAAAGCAGGGAATATATACAGGGAGCTTCCCAGAAGCATCACCACCACCACCAACAAAATCACAAAGAACACACACACATACCAAATGTGTGGAAGGACAACTGTTGGTGGGCAATTTCTGCCCAGTGAGTGCAGATTCACTGGTGCAGTTGACTGGCCTTCTATGGGGCTGAAGCCCTGCTGTTCTCAGGGCCTTGTCTACAACTCAGGTATTACTAAGTTTCTATCATAGTTTTTGTCTGGCAACAGCCATTTCAAATGAGATCACACTATTTAATTCTGGGGCCATAATTTTGCTTGCAGTTTCTTCTGTGATTATTGATCCCTTGGAGACCTAAACTAATTAGAGATCTGAATTAATTTCAAAGAGACCGAAGAAGCAATGTTCATTCCTAGGAAAGACAGCTCAGGATACAGCTGAAGTTATAGGAACCCAAGACCTGGAGTAAGACCCTTCGGCTAAGATTAAGCAAATTCTATAAAATTGAGAATAAAGGAAGTCAGACATTAATTTCTACAGGCTTTGGGGAAAAGAAGAAAACTATAAGAGTTTCATATTGTTCAAATTTGGAACATTTTTGCATTGTTGATCTGGTCTTTGCATTCATTTCATACAGTCTGGTGAGCTATTTTGGACATAACAGGGCATAATTAGTGATAAGAAATAGAAGAGGGAACAACTTTTCATCTTAGGGTGCTTCATGGAATTCTGTCTGACTCATGTTGCTAAAGTCTTTTGTGTGCAAAAAGCAAAATGCCCACAGGCAGTTCCAAAGGGACTTAGTGCAATAGAAAGTGTAGTAGAATGTTTCCATTAACAGATTAAAAGAAAAGAAAGAATCTCAGAGTCTGAAGACAAATTCAGACTTTTGAAGACAAAAGCTAAATCAGTCTGAAGACAAACTCACACTAGTGGTTGTACTATTAGACTGCTAGGTGAATAATCTGGAGCTGCCAGAGTGCACAAACAGGTGCTGTTTATTTTAACCAGCATTAGTGCATTAGTCACCTATTGATCCTGCGAATCTATCCTCTTTGTCTTTTTTTTGTTGTTGAGACAGTCTCATTTTGTTGCCCTTAGTAGAGTGCCATGTCATCACAGCTCACAGCAACTTCAAACTCTTGGGCTTAAGCCATTCTCTTGCCTCAGCCTCCCAAGTAGCTATAGGTGCCCGCCACAATGCCAGACTATTTTTTGTCACAGTTGTCATTGTTGGACTGGGTTTGAACCTGCCACCCTCGGTGTATGTGGCCGGCACTGTAACCACTGTGCTATGGGTGCCGAGCCCTACATATGTATCCTTAAAACATTCAGTGGTTTTTTGCTTACAGGTCTATGGGCCAACTCAGGTAGGTCTGCTTCAGGCTGCAAGTGTTCTTGGCTTGGCAGATCTTAGGTCACATGCATGTCTCACTTTGCCTGTGTGTCTCATTCTGGGCTCAGACTGAAGGGACAGTAGCTGGCTGATGCAAGCTCTTTATGACAGTCACAGGGGTGCGAGAGTCTGAGCTACAGGACACAGCACTTTTAAGTCCTTTGTGTGTATCATGGTCACTGACATTTCATTGACCAGAGCAGTTTGCATGGGCACATCACCAATAGCGTGGGGGAATACATCCCACCCACTCTATTGTGCTGTGCGTTACAGGGTGAGGGATAGAGGGAAGAGTTGTGGATGATAGTCCCATCTAGCACATTGTATGAACTGTATCTCTGTTCTTCCAGCCTTCTGATCTCAGTTGCTATTGCTAACATGACCTGCGAGGGAAGGAGTGCTTCCTATAACTACTGTGTTCCCCCGGTTCACCTTGATCAGGGAGAATATTTCCTAGACACACTGTAATTAACTTGTCCAATTAAAATATGACTGTAGAACAAATGGTCTTAATATATACAGAACATACCACCCCAGTAATACTGAGTATACATTCTTCTCGTAAGCTCACAGGTCATTTTCCAAAACTGACCATATCCTAGAGCATAAAACAAACCTCAACAAATTCTAAAAAACAGAAATTGCACCTTTTATCTTTTCAGACCACATTTGAGTAAAGACAGATAAATGGCCAAAAAACACATGAACAAATGCTTAATGTCCCTAGTCATCAGAGAAATGCAAATCCAAACAACCTTGGGAAGGTTGAAGAACCCAGCAAGAAGAACCCACATCACAAAGTCATAAAGCTACAGAAGCTGGCCTAGGTGTGGAGAGAATGGAACACTGCCACGCCTTTGGTGGGATTGCAAACTACCACAACCTTTTTCAAAAAAAAAGGTATGGAGAATCCTCAAAGAGATAAAAGTGTATGTTCCATTTGTAGAAGTAGATCGTCCTTTATCATGAGGACATTGGCACTCAATGTTTGCAGCAGCTCAATTCATAATTGAAAAGATGTGGAAACAACCCAAGTGGTCATCAATCTATGAACAGATTAATAAGATGTTGATATATCATGGAATTACATCATGGAATTACTATTTAGTCCTAAAAATGATGGAGACTTCACATTTTTTGTATTTACCTGGATGGACTTAAAGAATGTTCTCCTTAGTAAAGTATTTCAAGAATAGAAAAATAAGCACTCTATGTACTCAATACAAATTTAAAACTAGTACATGAACTACAAGTCCATATGAGAAAAAAACACAGTTAAATTCAAGTAGGGGGAGGGAGAAAGTGGCTTTGGCAATCTCCCACCTATCGGGTACAATGTAGGGGTATATGGCACACATCTGGGGTGAAGAACTCAACTACAACAAAGATGTTACCTAAGAAATGCAAACAATTTAGTCTAATTGTATGTATTTATATTTATTAATCTGGAAAAAATAGTGAAATGAGAGAAGAAAATGTTGATGGAAGAAAATAAAGACAGCCAAATACTCTGTGTTTATAAACAGTTAATGGCAGTTTATTACGCAAGTGTTTTTTTTTTTTTTAATTAATGCAATATTCAAATATTGTGACTTCAAGTTCTCACTTCCCCTACTTGGGGTAAGATTCACATGCTATGCTAGTCTTCTTGCAGCTATGTCTGGAACAGGAGGACCCTCCTTAGTCTCTGAGAGGCAATGAGATATGGTAAAAACAATATTGGCTTTGGAATTGAGCCTGGGAATGGTTCAGGTCATTTCAAGTTAGGCAAATTACTTACCCTTCTTGAATCTCAATTCTTATACCTGTAAAATGGGGATAATAATCCTGATAGGATTGTTGTAGGATTAAAATAATGCAAGTAATGAACGATCTGATGACTGATCCCCTTCTTGCCCACAAATTCGGATGAAGATACTCTACGAAGCATTCATTCTACCTTGATAGGGTTTCCTCATAGTTTTGCTTTATGGCTCCCCTCTGGGACTCAGTGGGCCTCACTAGAGTTCTAAAGTCCTCGCATGGATTCCATCTTTCTTCTCTTCTCCCTTCGTAGCCCTGAGTAGAGGTTTTGGGGCTATTCCTTGCTCCAGAACACTCTTTATTTAGCACTCAGACTTCCTGCATCTGACAGCTTTCCCCATCTCTAGGAGTTTCTAAGACCTGTGGCTCAATTCTCCCATTTATCAATTCACTTAGGAGGAGCAAGCTGAACAGGTGTAACGTTCCTTAACAGTGCCTGGCATATAGTAGACGATTAATACCCATTAATTTCCTTTCTAGACTTGGAGGCTGTCTATTATACAGGCTGTTTTTAAAGAGCTGTACTAGCTATTATGATTGCGAACACAGTGCTCCAAGAATTACATTTTAGACATCAAATATCTTGCACATCACAAACTCAGTCTTTAAAACCATTAGCATCTGCACTTGGTCAATGAAACTGCCATTTCAAAAATAAATCTATGTCCATGTCCAGCATCCACTGAATATGCCCATATCTAGATAGTTTTTAAAAATGTTTGCAATCTTTCCCTTGCATGGAAATGGAATATGGGTGGTCCAGCTTATACTTGGCGGCCTTTTTCTGCACAGATAAAATTCTAGGACAATAAAGATTTTGATCTGATGTGAGTTCCTTTGTGCAAACAAACTTGCATAGCAAAATAGTGAAGATAAACCTAGATGAAAATGGCCTTTGCACAAATAAATGTAACTATATTATGTCTCTCTGGCATAAAAATAGATCAGATGGTAGAGGACAAAAATAGGCGACATGGTAACATAAACCGACTTGTGTAATCAGAGGGTCAACACTGACATTTTTCTCTCTAGACCTTTTCTAATAGTCTTGTTGCTAGGGCTACAATGTTTTTGCCAATTGCTACAGAATTGTCAACTCTAATGAAGATTAAGTAGCTTGCTCAACTAGACTTTTTTTTTTTTTTTTTTTTTAAATAAGCTTCAGTGAATACTTCTGGCTTTAAAAGTCATCATCATGAAGAATGGAAAGATCTCTAAAGATCTGTTTTTAGAAAATATAACTAATAAAATTTGAAATTTAGTATAGTTTCCATTTCAGGGTTATACTCTTTATTGTAGTCACACTGAAGAAAATAACCTGAAATAAGTATTTATAAATTAAGCCAAAAATAAATTCCCTAAAGACTGAGTAACTGAGGTTACTGAGTGAACAGTTCTTCTGATTAGTTGAAAAATTATATTGCATAATTGTTCATAAATTGACACCTGATTTTTTAGACAATATAAATAAGGTTTAAAATAAAGCCCTATCCTTTGGTTCTCCCATTAATTGGTCAAAATCATCTGATAACATACTATCTGAAGAAAGTGTAAATACAAAGTCACCCAATAAGACTTGGTTAAGTTTTGCAAAGTGAAATACTACATAAAAGAAAAACTGCTCTAAACATTCAATTGCTAAAAGGATGTAAAAAGTAAGAGAAAAAGGGTGAGGAAATACTACTTTTGATGTGCTTCTTGGGGAGTCAGGAGTTTCCTTGGCTGAGGACATAAAAATTAGACCACCTACACTTTAAGAATATGTACCACCCTAATTGATCCTGCAATTCCATTGTCAGAATAATTAAATTTATGAGAATTAAATAATTCATGAAAAGTGCTTAGCATGTGAAAGATTCTAAGTGCTTTTGACCCCTCATGTATTTATATTTTTGTAGGCAGAAATCTCAATGTTAATTTCCACTAAGAAAAGCTGAATATTATGGTCTTTAGATCCAAAATAAATTCATCTTAATCTGAATATTGTTATACCATTAGTGACATCTGCTGGAAAATATTATAGTTACAATGCTAAGTATTATATACCCATTCTGCCCTTTCATGAATAGTATTGAAGAAAAATTTTATACAAGTAAATGAAAACAGGTTAAGAAAACGTCTATGAGGATATCCACCTTATTTTTTCAATAACTTTTGAGTCTATAATCTATGTTAATGAACATGAGAAACATCAGTGCAGTCTATTTTTTCAGTGTGCGTGTTATATAGCAAAAAGATGATTTAAAATTGAAGTATAGATACTTTATGTTATTCTTTTTTTTCTTTTGGAGAGTCTTTTTCACCCTCAGTAGAGTGCTGTACTGTCGCAGCTCACAGCAACCTCAAACTCTTGGGCTCAAGTGATCCTCTTGCCTCAGTTTTTCATTTTTTTTTTTAAGTAGAGACAAGGTCTCACCCTTGCTCAGACTGGTCTCAAACTTCCTGAGCTCAAGTGATCCATCTATCTTGGCCTCCCAGAGTGCTAGGATTACAGATGTGAGCCACTGCGCCTGGCCTTTTTATGCTATTTTGTCTCTTTTTATGTATCATATACCGAAGAATCTCCCTTCCTAAGCTTTCAGATCAAAGTTCTCTGTGGGGTGTCTATGGAGTACCTCAAAGAAATATGGAATTGAGATAAAATTGGGAGAGAAAACTAATTTGAGAAACAATGGATGGAGGCAACAAATGATGCTTTATAAGTAAGGCTTAAATATTAAAAAATCAAGTACTCTGAGCTAGGGATTGAATATTTGTGACTAAAAAGAGCAAACCGTGATCTACTATAGAGTTGGCAAAGTACAACTCTTAAGCCAATCCATCTGGTTTTTGTTATTGGAACAACGTCATGCTCATTCAAGTATTGTCTATGGCTGCTTTTAAGCTACAACCATCAACTTGAGGCTCTCAAAGCCTGAACTATTTACTAACTGGCCACTTACAGAAAGTCTGCCAACCCCTCTTTTCCATCAGACATCCACATGCCCTCCTCACCATCTCCATGGGAGGAATATACTTCCTGGTCCCAATGAAGTTTGACTTGGGAAGGGAGGTTGCTTTGGTCAGTGGCATGTTGGAAAAATGTTATATACCTCTGCTTAAACTTTCTCGCAAAGGGTTGACTTCTCTGCTGATGCTGGGAGAAGGATCCCAAAGGCCAGGTAGTCCTTTCTGGGCTCAACTGGAACCTGTTTTCATTACCTATGATAAGCAAAACTGAGTCAGTCCAGGCAGGGTTAGAGACCCACCCGACTGTCTTAGAATCTTAGCCTCTTGTTACTTAATGGTATGGAAGCTGGTCAAAATCTTTTTTTTTTTGAGACAGAGTCTTACTTTCACCCTGGGTAGAGTGCCATCGTGCCATAGCCCACAACCTTAAACTCTTGGGCTCAAGTGATCTTCTTGCCTCAGCCTCCCAAGTAGCTGGGACTATAGACTTCTACCACAACACCCAGCTAATCTATCTTTAGTAGAGACAGGGTCTCGTTCTTGCTCAGACTGGTCTGGAACTCCAGAGCTCAAGCAATCCATCTGCCTCAGCCTTCTAGAGTGTCAGCACTACAGGTGTGAGTCACCAAACAAGGCCATCCAGTTACAATTCTTTCAGCTGTTGGTTTAAATATCTTCCTCTGAGGATGAGTCTCAAGGTGTATTAAGAGGGTAGGGTAAGTTCATCTGGAGTTATAAACCAAAACTTTTCCAATTTAGCTTTACCAATAGAACTCACAGCTTGGCTCCTACTCAAATCCAGAATCTGTATTTCTTTATTGATATATAATCAGTCCTTTGCCTTTTATTTTCCTCTCCCTTATAAGATCTTAAGCTTTAGAAAGGTCAAGAATGGTTCCATTCATTCTGGCACTTGACATACCCTATTTTGCACATTATAGATGCTCGGTATGTCATTTTTGGATGAATACAGATTATGTGCATTTACTTAACAAAAGTGAAGGCTAAATAAGTTAATACACACAATGAGCTTAGAACAGGGTCTAATATTTTGTTGCTGTTGCAGTTTTTGGCCAGGGCCAGGTTTGAACCTGCCACCTCCGATATATGGGGCTGGTGCCCTATTCCTTGAGCCACAGGCGCCGCCCAATAGAGTCTAATATTAAGTTTAATAAAATTGACTTATTACAAAATAAGATTGAGAATAGGAATGAGATAAGACTTTTTAGAAGTCTGCCTTAAACGGAGATTGGAAAAATAGGTGAGAACTGAATAGAAATCATATACTTGACAGGAGTATTGATGAAGGCAAAGAAGTGTGGTATTTTAATATCTAAGAAAAACTAGGCTGACAATAAGCCTAAGAGTATAGAAAGGATCCACATCCAACATTAGTTAAACTGAACTAATTCCAAACAATAGGTTATTTTAAGCCTACTGGTACGAGATGAAGGGGGTATAATAAAGCTTATCCATTACTACCTCAACTTATTCATTCAACTTTGTAGGCTTAGACCCTGTAACCTCAGAGGCAAAAGAAGTAATTTGCTA
The DNA here is from genome assembly GCA_963574355.1 of Loris lydekkerianus. Taxonomy (NCBI): domain Eukaryota; kingdom Metazoa; phylum Chordata; class Mammalia; order Primates; family Lorisidae; genus Loris; species Loris lydekkerianus. Next base: position 8,881 of record CAUYPK010142560.1, read on the forward strand.
CTTTCAATCATTCTTTCAATAAACTATTTTAACACCACATAAATATCAAAATATTTTAAGACACACTATATACAAATTAAACTTTATTTCCTCATTTTCATTTAAAGCTTGATTTTATAAAATACAAACCAAAAAATTTTAAGAGTTCTGCATCATAGTAAATTAAACATTAGAAACACCCATGGCTTCATAGGTTCAATTTACATAAATTAAAATAGATGAAAATGTATTCAATATGGAAATTATACAATAAAATAAGTGACAAAAGGACCTAATAAAGAAGTAATCTCATTACTTATGAATCATTACTTACTTTTAGGATCTAAAACTGAATATTCATTCTTCTTTTGCTATATTTTATATATTTCCATTTCTCCCTACCTATGTTGAGTCAAGCCACTTGACCAAAATGTCTGACTTAGGAAAGCACTTAGCTTTACAGCAAGTTTTTCCATCTACAGTTACCACCTTTAAAAAATTAACATTACAATGCTGACAAAAATTTGCTGGCTCCCTCTGAACACTGTGCAATAAACTACTTCAATCCTATGGGTAAGTCAAATAGGCACTCCCAAAATGGGACAATTACACATAGTTCAGTAAAGTGTAACGGTTTTCCTTGTTTAACAATAAACCAATGAAATAAAACATTCAACTATACATAGTTGATCTGGTTTCAGGAAAACCACATTTGAAAATTACATACTACGTGATCTGCCTCATCTCATCCTCAGTCACTGACAGGAATTTTGTAGGCCACCATGCTATTTACTTTGTGGATTGTAGTGGTAAATGAACGAAGACGGACTTCCTCAGAATTGGTAATGAACTGGGGTCCAGACTCTTCCCATTTTTCAGGTACAACCAAATCTTTGTCTGTATAGATTAGCAGATCAAATGAACCTAAATTGGGAATAAGATCATAAAAGTACATTATTTTTCACAATGAAAACTACCCTCCCAGTCTCTCTCATATTTTGTTAACCCATTGTTAGAAAAGATAGTTTAGCCTGGTTTCTAATCACTAATTTATTTTTCTCAATGGAAATTTCTTTTGCTAAAGGAAATATTGTACCTTTCAACTTTATCTTATGAAAAATTCAAGCTTCTTTTCTCTAATGACAAATTCATTAAAAATAATTGGAGTATATAATCATGTGATAAAATATGAGGTAAGTAATCATGACAAATGAATAAGATTAAAAAGACAGGATTACAGCCATAGTCTTAATTACACACATACATAGGTGTAGAAAATAAAAATAGTGAAAGAGATTACATCAAAAATTTCAGGAGTGGGTATTGTGAAGTATTTTTTCTTTCCTTTTCAGCATTTGCAAATTTTCTAGACAGCATATACAGTTATCCCCCTTCATTCGTGGTTTCACTTCCCACAGTTTCAGTTACCTGTGGTCAAGTCAATATTGGTCTGAAAATATTAAATAGAAAATTCTGGAAATAAACAATTCACAAATTTTAAATTGTGCAACATTCTGAGTAACATGATGAAACTTTACGCCATTCCACCAGGAACATGAATCATCCCCTTCTCCAGCATACCCACACTATATATACTGTTTATCACTCACTTAGTACCCATTCTGTTTTTAGGTTCAACTGTTGCAGTTACATAGCAAATGTGTTCAAGTAATCCTTATTTTTACTTAACAATGGCCCCAAAGCACAATAGTAGTGTTGCTAGCATAGTTATAATTGTCCCATTTTATTATTATTGCTGCTAACTCTTATTGTGTATAATTTATAAATTAAACTTTATCACAGATGTAGTATACATAAAAAAATTAGTACAGGATTCAGTACTATCTATGCCTTCAGGCATTCACTGAGGGTCTCTCTGTGGATAAGTGGAGTACTCCTATTACTTTTGCTTTATTATGCTTTTCCCATTTATATTACAAGACATTGATAATTAAGAAAAAATGTAATAAAGGGGTACTCCATAAAGCAGTAGCTTAATCTTTTCCCCAATAAATTTAAGACAACAAGATGTGCAATGCTTACAAGAAACTTCCAATAGTGGCAGAAATGTCACTGTAGCTGTGATCTGTCTGATCACTGAACGGATTTCATCCTGGATAGCTTTCTGAGACTTTTCTCTGGGTGCACTGTCAAAAAAGCCAAAATCAATTAATTCATTTTAGGTTTTAATGAGTTGAAGAATTGTAAAGTTATTCATCTGATTAAATACCATCAAAATCGATAAGCAACACATAAAAAAGGAGTTTTAAAATTTATAATAAAACATCTAATAATTCAGTCACCATTCTTGAGAACATAAAATTTTCAGATTATATCCTTCAGTTTCTCAGTTGATTGTAAACAATTTTTTATAATCCATCATTTGCTTCAAGTTATTTTTCAAGTTATATAATTATTCAGAACTATCTTAACTGAAAGTCATTTCAGTTCATAAAATAGTCTGTTCACTATCTTTCCAGAAAAACAAACCCTAATATGGACTAAATATATTTTTAAAATTTAAGAGTATCCTTTGGATCTATAACCTGGTAGGCACAATACATATCCTTATTATTTAATTTATTCTTAACCACCTTTTAGGGTTCATCTTAGTATCAAGTCATCTAGTATCAGATTGACTAGAAAATTTGTCAACCACTTCAAGTCAGGAAAACTTCAGGATCTCTTAAAATAAAAAGTAGTAACTAAAATATTTAATTAGGGTAAGTATTTTGACCATTTTAGTAATGTCTAAATTTCTAGTTTTCTTTTATTGCAAATAAAATATTAAGTTGTATATAAAGTTATTTTTATATGCTAAACATTTCCTAAAATAGACCAAAAACTTCAGAAGCAAATTAAATTTCAGTATGAGAAATGGTTCTGAGTTTACAGAAAAGCACGCCCAGGACAACACTAAGCCCTGAAATACAAAGGTGGACATTTCCCATCCAGGGTGCCCAGAACCTTCAGAAGTGGCTTTGGAAGTTCATGGCATCAAACAAAGTACAGTCCTGCTGCCGCTTAAGCTGTGTGAGTCTAAAATTATCCCCTACAATTAAAGGTACCTTTGAACAATTCATTAAATGGTCCATCTACTACGCTGTACAGCTTTGTATATACCACCATACTAAAGTTATAAAGTCACTGTACAATAAAGGTAATTATATTAAAAGTATATGATACAGGGTGTACATAAAGTTCATCTATGATTTACACTGTAAAACCATTTTTAATTTAAAATATAACTAAGAAATAGACTATAATTTATATAAAACTAGTTCAATATAATTGAAATATTTAGTAATGAAAAGTCTTGAAAGAAAATGAAAGTGAAAATAACTACTAATATCTACTTACCTATCATCTTTTGCAGTCTTGTCACACTCAATATCAAACTGCCATCTTTCAAGGACCTCACCACTTTCAATATTTGAGATAACTACAACCAGTTTCTGAACTGAACACTTGTACAGCCAATCTGCAACACACAACAAGGCATCTTTTTTGGTCCACTGCATTGTAAAGCAGCTCTTTTCTTAGGTATTACTTCCTATCCTTAGCAAATGCATTTCTACCACTGCTACTTTGCATGTCCTCCCACATGCCCCACCAGTAACCTAGCTTCGGTTTTCAAACTCTGAATATTTGTACCACTTACAGTGAGTACTGAACATATGGTAGTTCCATCCTAATCCAAGGTAAGGACAGAGGAAATGGGTACTAAACTGTCACACCAATAAATGAGAAATAATTACTGAATGGCTGTTATCAAAAAGATATATGGTGCAATGAAAGCATAAAACAGGAAAATTTGATCCATTCAGGGAGGCCTAGGAAGGTTTGAGTTTAGCTGTTAGGATCAACAATACCAAATATGCAAAAGGAACAGGCCTTAAATACTCTAAAGGGAAGAACATATCACCAGAAGACTGAAAGCAGGCCAGTAAAATTGCAATGAAGAAACAAAGAATAAACAGGGTAACACAGGATAAATAAATAGGAATTTATTTATGCAAAGCCAGGTGGGTAAAATTCTAAAAATTACACTTTAAGACCAGCATAGTCATCACCGTGTTTGAAGCAGGGCATGATGTAATTAGATTTGGATTTCAAAACTATCATTTTGGCTGTGACATGGAACGTGGACTAGAACAGGTAAAGAGGAGTTCAGGGAAAACTAGTTAATCAGTAATTTAAACATGAGTTAATGAAAGCTTGTAGAAATATAAACTGGTAGAAAAAGATCAGTAGACAGACAAGAGATTTAACACTGTTAAAATTTACTAGATTTGGTATGGGAGGCTCGGTTCCTGTAGCTCAGCGGCAAGGGCACCAGCCACACACACTGGAGCTGGCGGGTTCAAATCCAGCCCCAGGCCTGCCAAATAGCGACAACTACAACCAAAAAATAGCTGGGCATTGTGGCGGGCACCTGTAGTCCCAGCTACTTGGGAGGCTGAGGCAAGAGAATCACTTAAGCCCAAGAGTTTGAGGTTGCTGTGAGCTGTGATGCCATAGCATTCTACCCAGGGCAACACAGTGAGACTATCTTAAAAAAAAAAAAAAAATAGTGTGGTGCCTGTGGCTCAGTTGGTAAGGCACCGGGCCTCATATACCAAGGGTGGCGGGTGCAAGCCCCGCACTGGCAACAACAACAACAAAATAGCCAAGTGTTATGGCTGGCGCCTGTAGTCCCAGCTACTCAGGAGGCTGAGACAAAAGAATCACCTGAGCCCAGGAGTTGGAAGTTGCTGTGAGCTGTGTGATGCCATGGCCCTGTAAAGTTTTCTGTCTCTACAAAAACAAAACAAAACAAAACAAAAAACAAACAAAAAATATATATATAGTAATAGATTTGTTATGGGAGTAAGAATGAACGATTCAGAGATAGCGCCCAAGTTTCTGACTATGTATTTCTGGTCCAACAGTTGAGTCATTTATTGAGAGGAAAGAGAACCAAAAGGCTCCCAAGTTCAGAGATAATCCTAAATTTAGTTTTTATTATGCTTGTAGTATATGGATATAGCTACTGGATACATGGGTCTGGAATAAGGAAAGACTTGGGTTAGATATAAGTTTGTGTGTTGACTACACAAATGTTAGTAAAGCTATGCACGTGTCAAGGATCACTTATAAAGAAACCATAAAGAGAGAAGAAGGCCTCAGATTGAGCTTTGAATTAATCTTGGAAACTGGTACAGTATATTCGGGAATCAGCATATTTTTAAAGTGAAGAAATAGCAATCTAGCCATATTTAGTAAATATTTAAGACTTAAGAGATACCAAGCTCTCTGCCACATACTCTTTTTTAAACAACCCTTTAAAATGTAAAAACATTGTTAACTCATGGGTGGTATGAAAACAGGCCACCTGTTTGATGTAGCCTGTAAACCTTGTGACCCAGGGCATAACATATAACAGTAACTTTTTATTATAATAGCTTTACTCTGAAAAGGAAGTGATTATATGGTAATGTGAAGCAGATTTGGGTTAGGTAGTAATTTGTTCTTTTAAAATTGGAAAGAGGAAACCAGTAGGAATAAGTAAATCAAAACAAAGAAGAAAATACAGGAGGAAGAAATAGGATAAAGATCCTAAAAGCTAGAGGCCAAGGATGTTGCTTAACATCCTATAATACACAGAAAAGCACACAAACAAAAGAAACATACAAGCTGAAATGCTGTACTAGAGAATAAACTCTATCTTCCTTCGACTGTCAGGCTTGAAACACAACCTGCACAAATTTTGAGGGATTCCATTCCTGTAGGTAAAATAGCAGGGTAATATTAACAGCTTATTTACAGAATAATGTAGCTTACAAGACAGGCACCAAGCTAACAAAGTTTAGATGTTCATCTTCAGAATGGCATATTCAAACTGAAGTTTAAAAATTTAATTAAAACTGTCAGAATGAAGCTACATTTGAAACAAAAATTCTGAACAAAAATGAATGATTTCTAAATTTAAGAATTCAAAGGAGAACAAGATAGCCACTGTAGAATGGGCAGACAGCCATTTTAGAAGATCAAATGGGAAAACACTTGATCATTTAAAAAATCAGAAAACTGTGAAAGTGAAAACTGTAAGAATTTCAGAAGGGAAGAAAGAAATTGATGGAGAATAAATACTCATTCAACAGGTAATACAGCAACTTCTTGAGGTAAGGGGGAGAGGGGAATGTTCAGATAGAAAAACCTTACTGACTGACTTACAGGCAGAATTTTTAAAAAGACAAAATGAAAACAGTTGAAAAAGAAAAGTCTACTTAATGTTATGTTATTTTGTTACTACTTTTTTTTAAAGTTTAGTACCTTGGTTGAATCCAGTGTTAATTTCTCTGATCTTAATTTAATAACATTAGACTCCAACCAGTTACAGAAAATCGGGAATATATAGCGTATATGTTTTCAAATATGTAATAAACACCATCATAATTATATAAAATTGCAACTTGCTCCCTATAGCCATATTAGTGGCAAAAGCCATTTCTAAAGGAATTATTTGATGGAAAACTTTTGTTAAGCCATGCCAGATTCATAACATCAAAATATTCAGGCCACTCAAAATATAGTGAGGAAGGATGAGATTTCTTTCTATGCATATTATTCACTTCCTCCAGGTGAGAATCACTATATTTGAGATAGTAGTACGTTTTACAATTTTTTGTACAGAGCTGAAAAATGACCATTTAAGATGCTAGAAAATGTAGATCCTAGAAGGTCTGCAAAAGTCAAATTGTTTACAATGATTAAATACCTTTTAGCTGTTCCACCACATTGTTTAGGTATTTTTTGAGCTCAACATCAGTAGTTACAAGCAAAGTGAGTCCATATTTCTGCACTCGAGTAAAAGTTTCAGATGGATATATGCCACGCTGATATAAAATGCTGTTGATGCCAAATGCTGAAAGCAAAAGAAATGTTATAGAGAAGCTGTTACCACTCTTTAACTCTAGAAAATAAAATGTATTTAGATGTGGTTATGGTTTCATTAATACTGTACTTGTTAAAGACTACATACCTTTGTGTATGCTGCTGAAAGCAGAATAAGTACAGACTGGCATTAAAAAAACCTTAAACCCTTGCTTCTAAGGAAAAAAGATACCTGCATTTATGTGGCAATAAAAGAAAATAATGCCAAAGTGCATTAATCACTGCCAAATTTCACTTCAGTGTAATAGAAGACCAAATTCAGATTATGTGGTTAGAGGATGTCAAGGACGGCTTTGGCATCCGAGCTGGCACCTGATTGATTAATCCAGTGCCTCAGGCAAGCCTCTCCCTCTCTCTCCTCCTTTTCTCCTTAGAAATCCTGTTAGGTTCTATTACAACCTACAGTTGGCCTGGCGGAGAACAGAGCTTCCCAAAGTCTTGCACCTCACCACCAGCCTCAGAATCACCGAAAGCAGGGCCTTGGTAAAAGTACACCCTGCGCCTGACCACAGTCACACTCCGTCCTAAATCTCGGGAAATAGGGGGTGGGAGCATTTGCACTTCTAACGAACGCTCCAGAGAAGCTACGCCGCGAGTAGGCCTCAGCAGCACCTAAGCCTCCGGGCTCCACCTTCAGCAGCGCGTCCGGAGGAGGCGCCCGCAGGGCCTCTTCCTCCGTTACTCATAGGGAGCTGGAGGCCCGGGGCTGTGAGGGCTTCCCCAGACGCAGAGGCCAAGCCACCGGCCTGCGGGGCCGCCTGGGCTCAGCTCTCCCCCACCCGGCCTGCGCGAGGGCTTACAGAAGAACTCGGCAACGATTTCGGCGCTCCCGCGCAGGGTGATGCCCTGCTCCCGGGACAGTTGCAGCGCCATAGCCAGGTCCACGGACGAAGGCACGCGCTTCCAGCCGCCAAACAGCAACCGCAGCCGCACCCGCAGCCGTTCCCCGCCAATCGTTTCAAAAGTAACGACGCAGCACGCCGTCATACGCAGGCGCGAGGATCCTCTAAGCCCCGCCCCGCGCAGCGAGGTCCTGCCCTTCGCCTCTGGCGTCCCACCCCTTCCCCGAACGACAGATTCACGCAGGCGCAGTTGTGTGGATGGGCGGGGCGCACCCTTCCGGGTTGTGGCTCCTTGGTGGGTATTTGTTGGTAGTTGTCTCTGGTCGTGGTGGCAGGAGAAAAGAAGATGTACGATCCTAGTTCTAGTGGTTGCCCCCTAGGTCTGTAGACTGGGGGACAAGGAGCACAATTTCTGAATTTGAAAGTATAACAGATACTTTCAAACAGATAACTGTTTGCCAGCCCTGCCTGGAGTTGCCCCAGTGGTCCCTAGCGAGCTGTCTAAACTTCTGCCAGATTCTTTGGGAATTTAAAAACCAACTGCGTGCGCGGCAGCTAAGCCACAGCTTCAGAGGATCTGTTTCTGTGAGAAACCGTGGCTTTGCTCGAGAAATTGGGTTAGATACTGAAGGGCGAGCCGCATCCGCTTTTCTGTCCTTTGTTCGCGTCTGTCCTGGGCTTAGGGCCCCCTTCGGTGGCGGGGCACAGAATGGGACGGCTGGGGGCTGCGTCCGGAGGTTGCTTCTGTCCAGCCCGCTCAAGCTAAGGTGGCTGGCCAACAATAAGGTCACGTTATTTGTAAGGCCCATCAACATTTAAGAATTTTTCAGTGAATTTTTACTCAAATTCAGTAACTTTTCATGTTAGGGTGACAGATATTAGGGAAATAGTGCACAATTAATGTTCATGTCAATTGTGAAAGGACTATATTCTAAAGCAGCTTGGAATCGTACTGTAAAATGAAGCCTGAAAAACTTCGATATTCACCAGACATAGTTAATTATATGAGAAATAACTGAGTGTGTAACTTACGCTGCTGCATAACCAATTACCATAAATTAGTGGCTTAAAAAAACACTCGTTTATTGTTTCATTCCTGTAGGTCAGAAGTCTGGGTATATTATAGGTGGATGTTCTGCTCTGACTCTGAACAAAAAGTGGGCTCTCATCTGAGGTCTGAGGTCCTGTTTCAAGCTGTGTGGTTGTTGGCAATTTCTTCCTGGTTGTTGAAGTGAGGTCCCTGTTAACACCTTGCTAGCTGTTGGCCCCAAACTAGTCTTGTACTTTAGCCAGGTATCCCTTTCAAAGGCCTTTGCATGATTTTTAAAAATAATTTTTAATCCCCCAAGTCTGTGACATGTTTAATCTTTCTTAAATGTTAATGTATTAAAGAAAATTTTTTGACCCCTTAGGGGTCAATTTTTTTGACCTGTATAAGGTCCTGTTCTTAAGTACTTTCGTTCTTTCTTTTTTTTTTTTTTTCTTTTTTTTCCGGATGTAACTCCAAACAGGATCCAAAGAGGATTTTTAAAAATCTCTTCTGTGGGTTTTATGGAGATTTACTTTACCCTTCTGTGTTAGCTTCTTAAAGCACTGCATCAACCTTAAAAGGGCACAGGAAAGGGTGAAGTATTTTCATAGCATTTCCTAGTGCTACTTAAGAGCATTTCTTTCATTGTAAATAATTACATAACAATTATGTAAATAATTATAGAGCTTTCCTGCACCAAAAATAAATCATATCAAGTTAGATAAATCTGAAAGTTTACTGTCAAACAAAAACTACAGGTCACAAACCAGGAGACTTCAAACCAAGTGGTAAGTAGCTTGCCAAACAGCGGTTACAACTTAGGTTATAAAATATGAAGAAGGCAGTATTTTGATCGTTTTCATGATTGATATTCATGCATTTATGCATACATTAAGACTTCTTTTGGTTTGGGTTTGGGGTTTTTTAGGGCAAATAGACCTGTGTAAGTTGTTTTATTTATAGCCAATTGGCTTAATTTCACTGAATCATACTGACAAAAATGTAAAGCTTATGTTTTGTGTTTGTGACTGGAGATAGTGTTTTAGGAAATCAGGATGATTTAAATTTTGGTTATGTGCTTATGAGCAATTTGCGTTGGGATATATCTAAACTTTGACCTCCATTTTTAATGTCTATAACATCCATGATGGCATTTAGTGGGTTCTTTACAAATGCTATGTATTTTTTGAATGAATGAGCATTTGAGTATTTGTCTAGGAGAGCTTTATGGAAGAACCTAAAACATTTTCTAATTAGTAGGTTGGATGGATGAATGAGGTCACTTTTAGGGAACTTTGGGTACCTATCTGGGTTGACTAAACTGGAAGAATCAGGGATTTGTAGGTTTTTCAGATTGAAATAGTTAAAGGGGCATTTTTTCCCATAATATTAATGGTGGCAGTCTGGACTGTTTACAGGGCAGACTAGGGTGATGGTCGTCAAACTTGAGTGTGTAGAAGAATCTGTATTTTTCAAATTCCTAGCTTTTAGTCTCCCTTCCCCAAGGCTGGTTCTGTCCAATGCCACAGGTGACAGTTAAGCACTTGAAATATGCTGGTCTGAATGAATAGATGGTGCAAGTATAAAATATGAGATTTCAAAGATTTGGTATTAAAAAAGGATGTAAAGTGTTACATTAATATGTTTTCTAATTGATTACATATTGAAATTTTATTTTGCATGCATTGCATTAAATATATTATTAAAATAATTTCACTTGTTTCTTTTTAGTTTCTTAATGGAACTACCAAGACATTTAAAATTACTTATGTGTGTATGGTGCCCCATGATCGCATTAATGTACACAGCTATGATTTAATAAATAATAAATAAATTAATTAAAATAAAATTACTTACGTGACACATCTTACATTTCTATTAGACAGTGACTTGTTTAACCGGCATCCCCAGTGATTCTGATGCAAGTCTTTAGACCACTCTTTGAAAAACAATGGACTACGGTGGATATTTTAGCACAGGGCTGGGAAGTTGAGAGCCTGGACGAAAAAGATGCCAGAGAGGTGGAATAAGAAGGGGTTCATTAGGGAAAGACATTTTGAAACAAGAATTGAGTTGATGGCTGAATATACTGAAGAAAGAAATGGTAGTACAGATAAGCCAAAAGTGCCAAGCCTATAATACCATGTATAGACAACAGGCCCTGGCAGGAAAAGCTGCCCAAATTCTGAGCTTGTTCTGCTTTTATTTATCAGAATAAGACTTGAGATTCTAAGAGCTTTGGAGGGAATTCTTCGCATTAACTTTTTGGAACTTGATTTAGCACGGACTCCATCTTATCAAAACACGCACATTTATCTTTATAGAGTATTTCTTAAAAACTTTCAGTTACTTGAGAGTTTTTTCTTCACAATTCAAGGAAATTGTTTTAATGCATATTGTTTAAGGGGAGGCTATTTGGATAAGGAATCTGTCCAACTAAGACTGTTTTTCTGAAGAAAATTCAAATAGAGTACATAACCAAACTCATATTAATAAAAAAGATAACTAGAAGTGTGTCATAAACTTATGTTTTATATTAGGGTACTAAAAACAGAAATATTCATTTTCTAAAGCTAGGATCAAATGAATTTTAGAATGAAGGTGATAACTAATGATTTAGTTGAACAACCTTAATGGATAATGAAACTGAGGTCCAGAGTGGCTGGATAGTTGGTCTAAGGTTCGATATCTAGTTAGTGGAAGTTTTAGTAGAGAATCTAGGTTCCTGATTTAGTCTTCTAGTAAATTATATCTTTTTTAAAACATGATTAAAAATGTTCCTTTTTAAAGTTCGTTTTTAAAAAGATTAACAGATTTTTGGCTAAGGATTTTTACTCAATAATCTGTACACTTGTCCAAAAAATGGCAGTTACATAATGAATTTCATGTCACTATACCAATAGTACCAGAAGATGGCACTGTTTACATGTAAAATAATACAATTTAAACTTCTAGTACTTGTGTATGTGCCGTTCAATATAAAATGAAGGAAAAATGAATTTAGTAGTTTCTAAGGTAGTCATAAATGTGAAATAATTCAGATAAAATGTTGAATCATAATATTAACGTATCACAGAACTGTTATCCTTTAGTATATGTTCACACACACATACTGAAAACATAGGTACAGGTTGCCCATCCCTAATCCAAAAATCTGAAATACTCTAAAATTGGAAATTTTTGAAGTTCAAAGGAAATGCACATTGGAGCATTTCAGATTTCAGATGCTAAACAGATAAGTACATATAATGCAAATATTCCTAATTCTGAAAAATTCCAAAATCTGAACCACTCCTGGTCTCAAACATTTGGATAAGGGCATACTCATACTATGTGGGAATAGTATATATATGATGTAGTGTGCATTTAATTTACATCTCCTCACTTGGAAAAAGAAAACATTTTAGATAATAAAAGTACTATTGTCATAGATTTTGAGAGCTTTTCATCAAATTGCCAGTAGTTATTTTATTTTTGAAGACAACACCTTGAAATGATATATTCTAAATTTGATAAAACAGTAGCAGATACTGTGATCATTTTAATAAGACGTTTACTTACCAAATTTTAAAAAGTCTTTTTGCACATGAGCTATTCAACTACATCAATTTAGGGAATGTGTTTTATAAAAAAAAAAAATTATTTTTGTCTGAAAACTGAGATGTTTGTTATATGATATGCCTATAAATATATCCATATTATTTTCCATTTTGTGTGAAGGACAAGAATTAAATCTGTAATTTTTTACTTTGATTATTTAAGGTTTTAATGATATTTGCATTTTTTCATGGCTTAACAGTTAAACTGCATAATGTATATCCATCAAATCCCATCTTTCCTCCCATGTGATACTCTATGATTGTGGTTCTTATGCTCAAAAAAATAACCCAGCATGAATAATGGTATTTTATTAATAAGAAATGGCTTAATAAATTCAACAAATATATCTCCATACTGACAGAATTTGTAGTTTTTAATGATCTAGTTGTATACATAGGATATTAAGATTTTACTTCTAATGAGAATTAATCACTAAATATCACTAAAAACAATAATTCCATATGTTCTTGTAATGACAACACATTTGTAGTTTCTTTTCAGAAAGTGTTACCGTGTTGATTTTGAATTATATCATCGCTTTATTATGTCAGTGGTAATGTGTAGTAATTTAGTAAATCTTTTAATAGCTTAACAGTAGCTACATACCTAAAGGTATAATTTGAATGGTATAAGATAATAGATTCATACTTTCAGACTTAATATATACTATACATATACACATTTAAGAAATTGAATATACAGTATGTGAAATATATATTACATAGATCATATATTATATGGAACGTGTGTGTGAGAAGACTACATTCTGCTGTTAATTGGATTTGACAGCACAATACGTATTAAAATATAACTGAAATTCAAAACAGCTCAGAAAAATTTCTGATATGGATACTGCCCACACAAAAGCTCTAGGAAGAATTAAGAAGTCATGGCCCTACTAAAATTAATATCATGAAATTTAATGAGTTGAATGATTTTATAATTACATGTTAAATTTGGTCAGTTTATACCTGTAGTACATTTTCAGGTGATTGCTTCTAAATATATTGCATATGGGATTATTGTTATTATTGCTTAATATGTAAATATAGGTGAATTAGTTCTGCTAATAAAACTAAAATGTTTGAGTAAGTAGAAAAATATTTTTAAGGAGTTCTGTACATAAAATAGATTACAAATTTGAGTCTTTCTCAAGTATTTGTCTCAACCATTTTATAAAACATTTTTGAGAAGAAAAAGCTTTCTAAAAACATAAAAGATCACTTTATATTTTTCCTATTTAGATAAACTTGGGCTTTTTCAACTAGAAAAGATTTCTTATAACTTGCCTTACATTTATAGCTCATTCAAACAATACAGTAGTCAAGCCTTATTTATCAGTCATGCACATTAATTTCGTAATTTTTTCTGGAGCTTTCAACTTATAAATTGAATGACAGTGATTTTTATTCTTGAATAATGTACATAACCTTTTTATCATCAGTCACCAATGAAAAAGGCTTTCTGAACTCCAGAGGTTTTGGTTTAAAGTTGGAGATCAAGTGGACTCAAAATTAAATGATGTCTTTTCATGATTGCTTAGTCCTAACTCAGTTATAAATACAGATGCTAACTTTTCGCATTGAAATAAATGGCAATTCTCTGTTTAAGGTAATTTTTCACATGATCCAGAATACGCCTTTTTAACCTGTGTTGACATCATTAAAATAAAAATGAAGAAAAAGTTTCGTTTAACTGCTGTATCTCCCAGAGCAGTCTTGCAGACTCTAGCATGAGGAATAGTAGACTAGCATTTGTATGTTTAACATGTATTCATAAAATTTTGAAGTTTAAATTTAAAATGTGGTTATAAGTTTGTGTTGTCAAAAGATAATGAGATAGGGGGTTTTTTGGTTTGGAATTTTATATTGACTTATAAATTTTGAATTATCGTAAATAATAAGATGCTTAGTCTCCGTTGCAATATTTAATTCTCAAAAGCAGCCAAAAATATAACTATAGCATAGAAGGCGAATATCTTAGGGACTTAGGACATTACTGTTCCTGGGATGCTTGCCTACCTGTCTTACAAAAAAGCTCAGGGATGTGGGAAAGGCAGGTCATAAGTCTGCTTGTGCCCCAAGTACACTTGTCTATGCTTGTGGGAGACTCAAACATGGAGGAAGCCTTTGGAAGAACTCTGGATATATGAATGTACTTTTCTCTTCTCTTTCTCAAATATCTTGTTCAAAATAGTGTATCCCTTCAGTAACAGAAGTGTAATGAATAAGCCTATATAAGTGTAGGTTATTTATCTCTAAATTATAAACATTTTCCTCATAGTGTTAGGCATTATGTACACACTCACACACAAATTATACACGGTTGTTAGAAATTTATAAAGATGAGAACAAATAATTAAAAAATAATTCTTTTTTATCATTAGAAAACTTTTATTTTCACTTAATGTATTAATATTTTAAGAGTTATGTGCAAATATGCTTCAATACTTTTTTAAAATCTTGGTTTCGTTATTTTTGAAAGAGTGATTTGAATGTCTGATACCTCAGGGGTTTTTTGTTAGTCTGGGGAGTTTGTGTTTTTTGGCCATCACTGCTAAAAACAGATACATCATAAAGATACAAAGATCCAAATGGGAGAAAGTGCACTGTTGACTTATTTCTTTTTATTTACCTGTATTAGCAGTTATGCCAAGTTTTTGTTGAAGGGGGAATATTAAATTTTAATTTTACTTGTTCCAATTAGGTGTTCTTACAAGCTAATTAAAAGGTGATATATGAGATTTTTATAATTTTAGCGAAAGGTCTAAAAGCAAGAGTTTAAGCAGTTTTTGTGACCCAATTGTTAAAAATATCAAAGCATAATACATTTTATTAGTTGAGAATTCATTTAACAGATTTTTGCTACCTTTTAATTAGTTTTGAACTAATTTGTAATTTAGAAAAATTATAGTTTAGAGAAATCTGTGTCCAAATTTTTCTTTTTCTTTTGTTTTTGGAGACAGAGTTTCACTTGTCGCCCTTTGGTAGAGTGCTCTGGCATCATAGCTCACAGCCACCTCAAACTCTTTGGCTCAAGTGATTCTCTTGCCTCAGCTCCCTAGTAGCGGGGACTACAAGCACCTGCCACTATTTTTAGAGACAAGGCTATTTTTAGAGACAAGGTCTCGCTATGGCTCAGGCTGGTCTCCAACCTGTGAGCTCAGGCAATCCACCACCTCGGCCTCCTGTGTCCAAATTTTTCACTTGTGCAGATGGGAAGTTTGTCTTTTTAAAAAAGAAATAGTTGACTCAAACATGCTCTCCCAGTAGCATGAGTGACTTTTGAAAACCATTTACTTGCTCATTAATTTTAGGAGTCACCTTTTCTTTGAGAAACAGAATGAAGAAGTGTTGATTTTTCTGAAATGGCTAGATAGCACTGTATTGCAAAATAGGACCAATAAATCTGGAAAAGTTGACCTTCATTTCTTCACAATCATGACCCATGACTTTCTGACATGCAGACTGAGTATGCAATGTCTGTCCATTTTTTAAATTTTAGTAAAGCTTATCTTATTATTATTTTGCAGTTTTGCTAGGGCTGGATTTGAACACATCACCCCCAGTATATGGGGCTGGCACCCTATTCCTTGAGCCACAGGCGCCCCCCAGCTTATCTTATTATTTTTTTTTTTTTTAGTTTAAAGATAATGTTAAGTAGAAAAGTTGTAACATTCTTTCTGGTACCCAAAGGATTATTTTGTGTGCATGTTTGAGGTCTGACAATTAAGTTCATGAAATCATCCTAGAAAAAGTGCCACACACCTTACTGGTGAATATCACCATGGTTACCTTCAAAGTACTCTCTTGGGAAACTATGTACCAATGTCAACTTCTAGTCCATCCTTCAAAGCAGTATTGAACTATTTTCTGGAATGACTATCAGAGCTGTCACTGTACAAAGAGCTCACCCATGAACAAAAGCAAAGAAGAGTTGAAGTGTGCCAAGACTTTCTGGAGAGGCTAGACAATGTTTGGGGACAGTTATTACTGATGATGAAACATGGTTGTCCCAATACGACCCTGAAACAAAGGGTCAAATTGCACAATGGAAATCAACCAATTCTCCAGATCCGAAAAGTCCTGTCAGTCCAAATCAAGCATGAAAATGATATTGCTAACCTGTTTTTTTTTTTTTTTTTTTTTAATATTAGAGGGGTCGTTCATTATGAATTTGTACCAACTGGACAAACAGTTAACCAACTTTACTATTTGGAAGTGCTGAAAAGGCTGCGTAAAAAAGATGAAAATAAACTGAACATTTTGCTAACAGCTCATGGCTCTTGATGACAGTGTACCAGCTCACATGGCACCATCTGTGTAAACAAATAACTGTGTTAGAACACCCTACTCACCAGATCTGGCTCCCAGTGACTTTTTTCTTTCCTCAAAGATAAAATATTGGAAGCAAGACATTTTGATGACATTCAGGACTTCAAGGGTCATATGATGACAGCTCTGATGGCCATTTCAGAAAAAGAGTTCCAAAATTGCTTTAAAGATTGGGGTAGGAGCTGTCATTGGTGCAGAGCTTCCCCAAGGTAGTACTTCAAAGATGACTATAGTGATAATTCAGCAATGAGGTATTACTTTTTCTAGGATGAGTTCACAAGCTTAATTATTAGACCTCGTATTTCACTTTGGAAGCCATTAATTTAAAGAATGTATACAGAAGTCAGACACCCTCTGTTGGGAATGGTAGTGTTCCTTGCTTATCCTCTCCCCCAGGTGAAGGTATAATTAGGATGGCTGACCTGCTTCCCCATGTGGAAATCTCAGCTATCATTCTTTATGCTGGACTCTCCCAAAGCAATGCTGTGATGCAGATACATTCTTTCTTATTGGGAAGGAGTACTTCACACTTTTGAACCCTACATATTTACCACTTAAATATGCTAAAGACACAGAATAAAGCTCTTTTAGGAGTTTCATTAAAGTCTTATGTGATGATATTCTACTGGATCTTATGAAAAAGAACTTTACTGTTAGTGGCATAAAAGTGGATATCATGGTGCTATTAAAGAAGCAAGAATCTCCAAGCAGTGTACCAATGGTAGAGTCCCCAGCCAGATATGGCACAAAAGGATGTCACCCTAGCATGTCTAGAGAGACTTTTTAGAAGCAGACTATCTGGACAATTTAAGAATTATATATGTATATTTTCCTCACCTGTAAAATAGGGTAACAATAGTCCTTGCCACATAAAATTTTTGTAAGTATTAATATTACATAATATAATTCAAATGAAGCTTTAGCATAATGCTAATATTCCTGTGGTGGTTGTTAGTTGTTGTTGTTACTTAGATGGCTTTTCACTCACTAGTCCATGCATCTTTCCTGGGTTCGGTGCATGGTTAGTCTAGGACAGTGATTGTCAGCAGTGCCATGAGAGGACATTAGTGTGCCGCAAAAAATTTTAAAGATCATTAATTATCTTTAAAAGAATTTCAAAGCACAGTAAGTATATTCTATTTTTTACTCTCTCTCTCTTTTTTTATCAACATAATTTAAGGGTGCCACAGAAGTTGAACTATAGGTTCAAGTGTGCCGTGTGATAAAAAAAAGGTTAAAAAACGGGTTTAAGGTAATAAAAGGAGGTCTTAGATAATGCAAATTAACTCAGATGGGGACAACCACTCTCTTGCTGTCATGACAGAAAATATAATGATGATAGCTAACATTTATTGAGCACATACTTACCTGCCAGGCACTCACCTTTATGCTTTACAGGAATTCACAAGCTCATGAGTTAAATATTACCTGAATTTTATAGCTGAGGAAACTGAGTTACAAAAAGAAGCTGAATAATTTATCCAAGTTGACCCATCTAGGAGAACTGAAGTGAAATCCAAATAATCTAGATGATAGCAAAATACAAATCCTGAAAGTGTAGAAGGTCTGACTATATTTTAGATAATCTACCTGAGGCAAACTATAGTGGGTCCTTACAACCCATCTTTCTTCCATCTTGGATGTGAAATTCCTGAGACCCATCTTGCAATTCAATCCAGTGGAACTGAAAGGCTGGAAAATCAGAGTTGGAGCAAGGAATCGAAGCCAAAAGTAGAAGAAAAGAAACAAGAGGTAGGGTCTGGGATAAAATGTTGGCTCTTCTGGCCAAGAGTTGGTAGGCAAAAGGGCACCTTGACTAGAACTGCAACAGCAGAATTTTTTTTTGTTTTTTAAATTTGGTGCATTAAACAAATGTTCTGGCTGAGGACTAGAAGGGTAGCTGAAATCTAACCTCCTGTTTGATTTGCCAACTCTATTGATGGTTCTGTCAAAAGAAAATAAGAATGTTTAGTATAGTAGGAATGTATAAAGGTGACAAATTTAAAGGGTATATTGAAAATGTGTTCAGGTGTGTTAGGTGAACTCTGAAGATTAGTCTGGATTCTTTGGGATCACAATGGTGATAATAGGTAAGTTTGTGGCATTGGGTTAGTTTTCCTTCAAGTGATTTTAGGCCAGGAGAAGAAAAGATCCAGGGAGGGGATTTGGAGGCAATAACTAATAAAATGACACATGGAGAAAGAAGAGGCAGGAAAGAAAACTCAGAAGGAATGGAGACATAGGCGGCAAATCATGAGAGGAATGTGTAAAGAACGTAATTAGGTGGGAAAATATTATTTTGGTAGTTTAGTACACAAGAGAATGACTCAGCAAACTCATCAATTCTGTGCTTAAAAGATCTTTAGGGAATTAAGAGGAAGAAATTTGAGTCATGTATTAGGGATAAAAATAGTATTTTTCAAGGAGTTTAGAAGTGAGGGATAAGAAAATGGAAGGTAAAGTTTTGTAAAAGAAATGGAGAGTGGGAGATCGAATAAAAATAATTACTGAGTCTTGGGAATTTTATTATTAAGATATGTAGAGGAAAGATTTCACAGTCC
The DNA here is from genome assembly GCA_963574355.1 of Loris lydekkerianus. Taxonomy (NCBI): domain Eukaryota; kingdom Metazoa; phylum Chordata; class Mammalia; order Primates; family Lorisidae; genus Loris; species Loris lydekkerianus. The sequence continues at coordinate 28,163 of CAUYPK010142560.1, forward strand.
AGGTATGAAATATAAAAATTGGAGTTGAAAGCTGGAAAGTTGTAACTAATGGAGCCAGACACCAGAGGCCATGGAGATCAATGGCATCAAGGTCCTCAGTGGGGAATAAGCCTCAGAAGAGACAAATCCCTCTTGGAAACTGAAAATAAGGAAGAAAGGAGAGTTAAGGTTATAGGTAAAGTCTTATTTTTTTTTTTCTGGAAATGCAAATGAAAGATGATGTTTAGCTTCTCAGTGGAAAAAGAGATAAGATAGGGAAGTGAAGAGGAGAAAGACAGAGTCAGATAAATTATAAGAATCGGAAAGATTTGGGGGGCAGCCATGGTGGGGAATGGGTTGAGAAATCAACCAGGGAGAAATAAAAATACAGAGCACTGTACCTCAATAGACATTTACTGAGCATTATTTATCCTACTGTGTGGTGCTGTATAGATGAAAAAGGGGAACAAAAGAGTCTTTGTCAGGTGAATCTAGTTGGGGAGTCATTATACAAAGAAAGCTTACATGGAGGTACATGATGGGAAACGAATGTATACAGTAGTTGCAAAAAATTCAAAGATAGACAAAGGAATGTTTCTTGTAGTATGTAAAACTTGAAGAGTGCTTAGAACTTTGGCAGCAAAGATGGGTGTCATTTAGGGAAGATTTAATAAAGAACATGAATTCCAGTCTGGGCCATAAAAAAGAGGTAGAAAAAAAGCCTTCTTAGGTATAGATATATAGGGAGGATATCACTGATACTGAACTTAAAATCTGTGGAACTAAAGTGTGTTAGCATCAAACTAGCTCAATTTTCCCTGGGACAGTCTTCACGTAATCAGATGAATCATGTGTAGTTCCGCTTTCTACAGAGCCTTGTGTGGCAGGCTAAAAGTTTGGACTTTCCTCAGGAGACATTAAGGAGCCACTGAAAGTTTTTGTAGAATTATATTATGTGGGCTGGGCGACTATAGGTCATCGGCTGGGGCTCCAGCCACATACACTGAGCTGGCAGGTTCAAATCCAGCACAGGCTTGCCAAACAACGATGACAACTGTAATCAAAATATAGCCGGGCATTGTAGCGGGTACCTATAGTTTCAGGTACTTGGGAGGCTGAGGCAAGAGAATCGCTTAAGCCTGAGAGTTGAGGTTGCTGTGAGCTGTGATGCCATAGCACTCTACTGAGGGATGACATAGTGATACTCTGTCTAAAAAAAAAAAAAAAAAGAATTATGTGAACAATATAATTAAAGTTGTGTTTTAGTAATATTATCATGGCAGGTGAATACAGATTGGAAACATATAGTGACAGTCCAGGTGTGAAGCACTCAAGACTTAATTATTTTAAATTATTCTTCACTGTTTAAATATCAGTGAGTACCAAAATTACCATAGTTTTGCCTCATCATCATAGATTCATCAATTCCCACCTACCCACCTTTTCCTGAGCTTACATGTCTTTGATTTCTTGGCCTTTAACCCTTCCAAATTTTCACTCTTCAGCTTTTGTCTTTCATTATTCTTTTTCTGTATGAGCTTTCTTGCCCTTTGTTCTGACTTTATTCTGAGGATAGACCTACACATGTTCGCCTTGCCATAGAGAATTCAAAGAAACTGATGACCTATGTCATTCATTTCCTAGTGTTACTGATATATTCCATAATATTTGCTTAACTTTAGTGGTTACTAATGTTTTATGACATCCTATTGCATAAAATCAAAAAGATATTTTTGTCTTTTTTTGTTGTTAGGACTAACAGATGAGTGCATTAAATTTAGTGTAGTTGTATTTGTAAGCATAAGGATAGTAGTGTGTGTAATCCTGTAAGTTTTGTAACATTTGCTGTTTTCTCTCGATTTTAATTTGAAAGTCTGTAAAATTAAAGTCAGAAATTCACATATTTTAGTCTGATCTTTATGGTTTTCTTAAAATGCCAAAATGTTGCTGTTGGTTTCTATCTGTATAAACTGTTTTCCTATTTAACCAATTATCTACTGCTTTCTCTTATAGAGCCTTATTGTCCAAAAAATAGTGAATATTAAAATGTATGGTGTAAAAGCATACAAGGGATGAAAAATGAATAGAAAGGAATTTTGATTCTGAAATATGACATATTTACACATACTATGTTCCTGGAACCATGTGACTCTCTGAGAACATTCCCTTTAAGGCGTCCTCTGAGAACATTCCCTTTAAGGCATCATTATAGTAGTTTCTAAGCGTCATTTTTCAAATAACTTAAGACTTTAAAAAGTAGAAATTCTGAGTAATTATGCTTAATGCAAATGGTACTGAAGGCAATAAGAAAGCATTGAGTAGTAAATTTGACTTTTTAATTATAAATGAGATATTTTATTAATGATTCAGTCCTGCACTTCTGCTTGAACACTTCAACTTGAAAGCTTTTTCTTTCTTTTTTTCCTCAGTGAAAGAGGACAATCAAACTCGTTTCAACTTCAGAGTTCAAGAAGGGGTGAAAAAAATGAATAGAGGGGAAGTCTTCGTTCTGGAAAATGGATCCATTTTGAAGTTCAACTGGGAAAAACTACATAGATATTTTACAATTTTTGTATAAAAAATTATATATAACTTCATGATGAACTTGATTATTTGATTTATAATGTAAACAAAGCACAATAGTACTTATAGCCCATGAATAAACACTTTTTCCAAGCTTGACAGATTAAGTGAAAACAAAGGGAGTGAACGGAAAAGGAGGGGGTCACGAATCTGTATCTGCATGGAGGAAGGGGCAGTACTTTTGGGGAGTGCAATTTACATGAGCATCTGGGTCTTTTGTCATGTTTTGGATGGATGACCTTATTGTGAATAGCATTAACAAAGGTCTGGTTGTCAAAGGCTAGAAAGAAAAATGCAATTAGCCACAGCAATGAGGTGATGTCTGTGTTTGGGGGGAAGGAACCGATACCTCAATGGCTATAGAAAACCCTGAAATGATACCATTAGCAAAAGCCCTATTTGTGAGAGAGTGTGTGTATGTTTGTGTATGTATGCATATGTATCTATTATATAGTTATCTTAGCTCAGTGGAATATGACAAAAATAGTCATTTTGGGGTACTGTTTGTTTAATGTGATAAGAGTAAATTTTTACATGTTACTGAAGAAATGACCTCTGCACAATGAATTTGTAACTCATAACACATTGATTTCACCAAGCTGATATTTGTAATTCTGTTTGTTTCTATGTAAAGAAAAGTTAGAATTAAATAAAAGTGCACTGGAGTCCAATAGAGGTTTGCTCTTTTGGGGGTTTCATTTCTTTCCCTTGTAAACCATGCTATCCAGAGTAGAGAACCATATCTAATCTCCCAATTAGGTCAGGCCCCAGGGTAATCAATCTCCTTAACAGCAGATGCCTTGTTTTAGCAAATGAATGGTTGGTTTCAAAAGAAGTTTTGTGTTGAGGGAAGACTGCAGTTGGCATGGGTGATTAGAACTCTTTTAAACTTTATAAAAAGCTTCTGCAGATTGTTTTATGCACACACTTTGTGAACTAAAGTAAATGCTGTATATATCCATCTTGAAATGAACATGGTAGGAACTTTATACAGCCAATGAGAGCATCTATATGCATATAAATGGAATTATTTGAAGTCAAAAATTTGTGTGCGCATTTGAATTGAACTGTGATTTTCGATAAAATCTAAAACTAATTATACATTTTGCTCTTCATATTTATTATGTTCCTTAATAACAATAATTATTAGATTAGCCATGTTTAAACTGAAAATATAATGATAAGTTAATATGATTTTCATATATATTGCTCAGACTGCCTTGGTATTAGTTTATACTTTTCTTCATTTGTAACGCTTTTTCAGTTCATGTTTTTACCACATATAAATGGTCAGCATGTGAGATAACTTTGAAGTCAATAAGAAATAATTTTAAAATCAGAGTTTATAAACAATGTATAATAAGTCAAAACTCTAGCTTGACTTTATTTTGCTCACACTCAATCTAAGAAATATTGAAATATAGTGAAATAATTTAAAATAGTACAAATGAAAAAGAACCCTAAAGCCTTCATTCATTATTTTTGATAATTATTGTTGAAAATGATTATTGGAATTTGTCTTTGGTACTGGAAATAACACATAAAGTAATTTGAGAGGCTACATAAGTACCTGATACCTTTTTTAAGATTGCAGATTATATAAACAAAAACATCAAGTTACAACATTTGCAAGGTAGGTGAGTAATACATTCACCAGCATATTTTGGACTTTATCATTTCAACTTTATTAAATAATGGTCAGATCTGTCAATTTTTATCCTCTTCTCTAAGTGATTTCAATCTGTGTCATCTATAAGAAGGTGACATTTTCTGCAGTGAAGGCTGATAAAACATTTGAGGAAATACTAAAAAGAGCTGATCTCTAAATTAAGGAATATTTAATGCCAATTACTTCTTACTTTTTCATACAACTGAAATACTAGTAGATGTATAGGATTATATTACTTTTTACGTAAGATTTTAAAGCGAAATGGGTAAAGATTAGTGAGATAACTAGATACTCATACAAAATTTTAAAAATACAGGCATTCTTGGTAATACAAAAATACCAAAAAGCACTGTGACAATTCACTTTTATTTCTTGTAATTTGCAACAGCATTTTAATGTCACTAGAAGTGCTTTGGCATATTAATAATCTTAAAGTTTTTAAGTACAAAATAGTTTGATGTCCAGATCTATTACTCAGTCAAAGTTTAGATTTAAAACTTAATTTAGTGATTTATATAATTGCATGTAAGGCAATTTACATTATGTTTAATCAACTTAACATTAATTTCATACAATAGTTTTCTTACTTAGCTTCCAGTGATTTTTCAGAATCCAGAGATTTCCAAACTGAAGTGCTTTTACAGCTAAGTTTTTACATGAGTTTACATGAGTTACACACACACACACACACACACACACACACACGAGTATAATGTGAAAAAAAGTCTGAAAGAAGATATACAAATATATAAACAGTACTTTTGGGCAGCGGATAGATTTGAGTGATTTGTAGAATATTCTTTATTGTATTAGAGTCACTTTTTTTTATGATTACAGTAGTTGACCACCTTCCTGTATTAAACGCCTCCTAATTGACCTAATTTTCAAAGACCAGACATGCATGTATCAGTCTGTTAGTAGGCCCAGTTCCTTATGTCACCCATTTCTGTATGTTGGCCAGTTTGTTACAGAGATTCTATTGTATTTTATAATTAGGGAAAACACAGCTATTTTTAGTTTCAAAAAACATACATTACAGTCCCAGCATTGGTGATAATATGATTTGACAATAATTTTTTAAGACAGGTTGACAACAATTTTTCCCTGTCCTCTTGAATCTCTGTAAAAATCTAAAGGGGCAAATAACCTGTTCTTTCCTTGGTATTAGCAATTTGGCTATGGTGCTGGTATAAACCACTCCGTGAAAATTACAATGTAATAATTGTAAACTATCCCAAGTATGTTGTGCTTAAAGCATCCAAGGACTAATCCAAGAGAACAACTAAGAAGCCTGGTAAACAGAAGTGGTACCTGCTCAGGATCTCAGGACCCCTTTACACTCTTATAAATTATTGAAGAGCCCCAAAGATCGTGTGTTTCTGCAGGTTTTATCTATCAGTATTTCTCATATTGGAAATTAAAACTGAGAAATTTAAAATACATTTATTAATTCATTTAAAAATAGTAAAAGCACATTACATATTAACATATATTATGAAACTTTCCTGAAAAACAAAACAAAAATATATACATTTGTAGTAAGAAGAGTGGCATATTTGTAAACATCTTTAATATCTGGCTTAATAGAAGTTGGCTGGATTTTCTGACCTGCTTCTGCATTCTGTTGTTTGCAATGTGGTATTTTCATTGAAGTATAGAAAAAAATCTGGCTTCACATAAATACATAATTAGAAGAGAGGAATGTTTTAATAACTTTTTCAGATGATGTGGATATTCTTCTTAATATTATACCAAATCTCAATAAATGATAGTTTGTTACAGATTATTTTCATCATGAAATCTCAAACCATATAAATAAATTTTTAAGACTGTCGAGCCTCACCTGTTTCTCAAGGAAGAGTTCTAGAACAAATCTAACCTTTGCATTAAAAAACAAATGATAGCAATCCAATAATAATAAAACAATGCAGACCACATTTTGAAGGGTGTTTTAACAGTTTAATTTTCATGAAACTTAATATTTCATCAAATACTTTCTAAAATATCCAAGTACTGCGACAGATATTTTTGTTAAGGTGTGATTTTTGGTCTTCTGCATATCCTTCTTAGTAAAGTATCCCAAGAATGGAAGAAAAAGTACCCAATGTACTCAGCCTTACTATGAAACTAATTTAGGGCTTTCACATGAAAGCTATAACCCAGTTACAACCTAAGAATAGGGGAAAAGGGGAAAGGGAGAAGAGGGAGGGGG
>CAUYPK010142561.1:0-45037 GCA_963574355.1 Loris lydekkerianus
TTCAAAAATAAAAATATATACCCAAAACAATTACAATAATTGAGGAATCAGTAGGTTAAATGCTTTTCAACATTTATTGCTAAAGAAAAACTGTAAACTAGCAACAACAACTTTAAAACTTTAAATAAAGTGCAGAAAACCATAGCTTAACAGGTAATCAAGCTAAATCACAATCACTGAATCAAATAACCTGTATGACCCCAGTATAAGCCGAGTTTGGGTTTTTCGGCTCAAATTTTGTGCCGAAAAAACTTGGCTTATACTCGAGTATATATGGTAAGTTTATTAAGCATTAAAAACAGAAGTCACTTAGCAATCTTCTAATTTAAAATGAACAATTTTTTTATGGCTCTTTAAATCATCAGGCCCAGGTCCATGGAAATAGTCCTCAAAGTTTTAAGAGTTACCGTATATACTCAAGCATAAGCCGATTCAACTTCTGGCACAAATTTTGTGCCAGAAGCTTATACTCGAGTATATACGGTATCTTCAGTCTTTAAAAGTATTACTCTGAATTCTCAATGGTCTTCATTATGGTGCTGGGACCAGGATTTGCAGATCCCTTAATCAGAGACTCTGGTAATCTCACTCAACAATCTGAGTTAACAACCTATCCAGGTGACTCTTGACCCATAGTGAAGTTTGGATATAATGGCCCTACAGGTCTAGGCCAGACTCAAGGCTGCAACCATATTATAACAATTTAGGATGATTATGGGTTATAAAATTTGCAAGTCTCTTGATTAAACAACAATAACAAAGAAGAACATACTATCAGTTTACTTTATATCAACAAGTTTACCTTTAAATCGATGAGGAAGCCCTCAAATGGTCTATAGGGATTATGGACAATAAGGTGGAAGTTAAGTTGCTGGATAAGTAGCAGTTCATATTCCAAAATCTGTTCAAGTGCCTTCTCCTGTCCAAGAGGACTCTCCCGAAGGTTTCCAACAAATTGAGGACTAGAAACATTGAATTCATCTACTTTGCAGGCCAAAAATGCACAAGTGAGCCTAGAGGAAAAAAAAATAAGGAGGATAGGGTGGAGGGATGTGCGTATACTTTGAGAATAGTACCTAAATATTTCTGAAAGTACAGTAGCATCTCCATAGTTGACCACTTCCTAATGTTGACCTAATTTCCATAGACTGGACATGCCCTCTATGCACATATCAGCGCAGTAGGCCTAGTTTCTTAGGCCTCCATAGTTAACCAGTTTGTTACAGTCTCTTGGGTGGTCCAATCTTATAGAGGTTCCACTATATATTCTAAAACTGCTTAATACTCAAGTCACTATGCTAGACATTGCAGGAATTTTTTTTTAAAAGATAGCTCCTATTCAAACCTTTATCCATTAGGAGACATAAGACAAACTAGAAAATTAGGTTGAAGAGTTTAACATTACCACAACATTAACAATAACTAACATTTCTTTCTTTTTTTTTTTTGGAGACAGTCTCACTAGGTCGCCCTCGGTAGAGTGCAGTGGTGTCACAGCTCACAGCAACCTCAAACTCTTGGGCTTAAGTGATTCCCTTGCCTCAGCCTCCCAAGTAGGTGGGATTACAGGCACCTGCTACAACATCTGGTTAATTTTTGGTTATAGTTGTCACTGTTGTTTGGCAGTCAGGGGCTGGGTTTGAACCCGCCAGCTCTGGTATATGTGGCTGGCACCCCAGTCACTGAGCTACAGGCGCCAAGCCCATCACTGACAATTTCATATAAGTCAATTTAAATATCTAGAAAAGCAAATTAACCAAGGAGGAAGAGTGCTCTGCACCATGAGATGTAGATGGAAGAGTTAGAAATAAAACCAGTAAACACCTATGTGCCATATGAGTAACTATGTTTAGGAAAATTGTGGAAGGCCATCAGTGGACGTCTCTGAGGGCATTTGATTAGAGGATTATTACCTTAGGGACCAATCTATGAAATTTACCTGGCTATAATTAATGTGAAGTACAGAGTGAGAAACTAGTAAAAAAGCTACTACAAAAGTCAAGATTGGAACTAAAACCAAGGGCCTGACCCAGACAGGTAAAAATGGCATTGGACAAAAAAAAGAAAGAGAAAACAAACAGGGACAATGTGATTGACAGCAAGCTCTTTGATCAGTCTCACACTAATTTCATCTTTATCGTCAATGATAAGCATAGTGCTTAACAGATAGCAGGAACAAAATAGACCTTTTTGTAAATGAAATGAACATGAAGCTATAGGATCTATAAACTGGATAGGGAGGGAGAAGAGCCACCACAAATGATTCCCAGTCTAAATAACGAGAAAGAACAAGGGTATCATTACTAGAAAGAAGCATTAGAGAAGAAGCTAGTTGGAGAAAAACAGAATTTGAACAAGTTGAAATTCATATGCCCTTGGTATTACAGAAGGCGTAAGTAATTAGGGGTCTTAAGTTCTGAATGCCCAAAAGAATGCAAGTCTCTCTTTTATCCTCCAACACCAAAATGCTCAAAGAGTATAAAGTCTTCTTAATGAAAACAGTAAGTTAGACAGGAATATACTCACATTATTATCCGGGGGTGATATTCCATTACTGAATTATTAAGATAAAAACGCTTGAAATACATACAAGCTGTACCCTAAAATTAAAAAAATCATGTTATCAGGATCTACTTATACATATGTAACATGTTAAATTTTGTGGAAAAGAACTTATGAATGCAAAAGTGTCTTTCAAAGGTACCCCCTAAACATACTAACACTTGTTAATTCTTCTTAATCAAAATGATGAATTACAACAGAAATGCTATAGCCAAAAGCCCCCTTCCCCAACCGTTAGTTGTCCATCCTCAGGCCACCCTGGTTAATCCTCCTATGGTCACTGGATTTAAAAATGTATGTGTGTGTGTATTTTAGAATTCAGAACATCAAAATGTACTGAATTTTAAAAATTTAAGGAAAAAATTCAAGTGTTCATAGATTAACCATTCTGTGGTTGGAAATGTTGATAGAATAAGACGATTGGGGCAATAAGCCTTCTAATTGAGTCCAAATTTGTGATATAACCACGATCACTGTTTCTGAACTGTAGAAGCAGCACATACCATTTAATAATTGCATCCCTGTGAGCCAGATTCTGCACCAACACAAAACTATCATCCTATTTTAATCCTTATAAGAGCTTGGTGAAGTATCACTATCTCTACTGAGAAGGAAAATGAGCATCAAAGAAGTTAACTGACTTATTCAAGTGCACACATTTAATAAAGATTGAATAAATCTTTATTCAATCAACCCTTTATTCAAAGATTGATAAAGGGTTGAATTCAACTGCATTTTCAAGCATTACATGATTTGGCTAGAACCAAGAGTATTTCCTTCCAAATATTTTAAAAGTTTAGGCTTGTCATTGTATATAAAACAAAACCAAAATTCTCCACCAGTCATAAACATGTTTTATAAAGTTAAATTCCATAAATAAGTTCATTCGAGGATTCAGTTTCTTTATCCACTTAAATCTACCACCTCATTTAACAGTGCTTTTACTAGAGGAAAAAAACAAGATCTGGATATAGAAACTAATCAAGTTCAGTAAACTAAGAAAACATGATAAATATTTATGGATTTTATATTCTTAATATACTTCAATTTTTTCAACTATAAAAATGGAGATAATAATCCTGGATGCCATCCTTTATTGGGTCATAAGCTAGTCCCTCTGTATAACTTTAAAACAACGTAGACTTTTACTTGAGCTTCACAATAATCCCACTGAGATAGTAAGGTAAAAATATTTTACAAACTCTCTCACACCAGCTTTTTTATCTTTCAAATTTTTAATCTCAGCTATTTAGTTCTTCTCACCATCCCACCCCAGCAAAAAATAAACAGGGTCTCAGAACCAAACATCTGAAAGAACCAAAGACAATTTCCAGCTTCTACTAATCTTATAACCAAAGACAATCTCCAGCTTCTGCTAATAATCAAAGTTTAAAAAAAAAAAACTTAGTGTCAGCTTCAGCTGGAGCACATAATTACAAATGTGAGTAAATACATTATTTTAAATGTGTATTGGTGTGACAGGGTTGAAAAAGCTACGTTCCAGTACCAGTTCTATTGCTCCCTAGTTGAGAACTTAAAGGGAAAGCAAACTTAATTTTTTCTTTCTCTGTTGAAGATGTTACAACACATCTAGAAGACTTCAATTCTTTTGACTACAAAATGAGAACTGAAATAAGATAAGAGATAGTGATGTGTGATTTAAGGCCTGTATTGACAAATACACAATGTGACAAAAACCGAACGAACACAACTAGGGTGATCCAGAATGGATCAGGAATTAAGTTAGAAATTTAGAAGAGAAAGGATTTCATACATCAGCTGAAAGGACAACTTACCACAACAGACCTTGGCATTGCTGGCTTGAACACAGAACAGAATTCCAATAATCTCTTCTCATAGTATTTGCAGAGTGTCATTTCTTCATGAGGCTCAAGGAAGACTGGATCATTTGGAAGAACCTTTAGATAAAAATTACAACACAAATTCAGTGAATTCAACGATCGTAATACATTTTTCTAAATTTAATTTGTATCTCCAAAGGGAGATAAATCATGCCTCATTTACTTTTTAGAAATTTAACAATCACTGCACCAAATAGCCTTAGGAAAATATTTAATAAATGAAAAATCTACCATCATCTCACAACTTCTCAGAATGTCAGCTGGATACTGCAGAGTGTGTACACATTCTTAGAGGTTTGATATTATTTAAAACTCAAAAAGAAGACAGATATTTTTGATGGATAAAAGTCTTTCAATATCCCTTCCAGGATCAATCATTATGTCACAAAAGTAAGCTATCTAGTTTGTATTGTTTTTTATTGCAGCTCTAGGAAACAGGTGATAAAATCTGTGATATGAAATAAATGTGAATTAAAGTAAAGTAGCTCACTACCAATAGCTGGGAGGCATGGAACACTTACTGGAGTGAATCTTGTGGGAGAGTAAGTGATGAACCGTGTAAGAAAATTCAAGCCCGGATGGGAGGTGTAACAGAAGGGCGGGGGGAGCAGGCCACAATACTAACCATCTTCAGTCAATTGGTTTGTGCCAAGTCTCCTGTCTCCCTCCCTCATCCAACCCATTTACCAACACGTTGACAAAGGTTCTTTCTAGGACGAAAATGTGATTAATCTCCCATTTTAAATCTTTGAAAAGTTCCCTATCCTTTCAATACAAACTTCTACCTCCTCACGCTTACAAGTTCCCTTCCTACATTCTCAAACCATTCCTGGACAAGTACTCAACTTCGGCCACTCAGGAGTACCTACGAGCACTCCGCCCTGCAACTTGTTACCTCCCACCTTGCACGTAAGGCTCTTGTCTGCCAGGAACGCTCTTTTCCCATCTCCCCAGCGTCAGCTACCGGGAAAAGCCTTCCCCGACATCACGGCTTGAGAAGTGAATAGCTCTAGCCCGGAACTACCCTGGCATCCTACAAAATCTCTTCGCCTCGAAGACCGGTTCCTTGTCTGGCTGCCATTCAACTATGGGGACGGCACTGTTGGTCTCCGTACCCACAGAACCTGGCAAAGTGATCACCTATTTTAATAAATGCCCTCTTCGCCGCCGAGGGAAGAGACAGGAAGAAGTGAAATTGGACCGGAAGCCAGAAGAGGTCCCGCAGCCACTGAGAATGTGGAGACCTGAGCAAGTGGGCGGCCGTCAGCTCCCTCACCTTCCCGTTCGCCACCGCCTTGCATTTGAATTTGCGGTTGGCATCGGCCCGCAATCGTGCCAAATGCTCCTCACTAGAGAAAGTCCAGTGCCGCTTCTGGCTACTGTTGTGGTACATCGTGGAATGCAAGACCCGGTCCAGAGAGCCTACAAATAAAGACCCCCGTCCCCTCAAAGCCAAAAACACCCGGCTTTAAACAACTAGGCTCGGAACTGGTTCCCGCTAAAGTCTAGCGCGTCCGGCCGGCGCGGGCGCGCTGACGTCACGATCACGTGGCAGCCTGTCTGCAGTCGCATTTCCGGAGCGGTCTAGGAGGAGACCGGCTCTGGCGTTCGTATGACTGGCTCCTGCTAAGCAAGTGGGCGGAGCCACCGGCGCACCCCTCCTTTCCGGGAGTCTGGGCTATAGCTCCGCCCTGTCCATTTAAGGACGCCGGAGAGGAGTGGCATTTGGGAGTATCTAGCAGGCTGACCTAAATTTATATGGCGTTATCCGAAGTGGGGAAGGCTCTTAGGAGGGTGACAGTTTTTAAATAAAGCCCTCACTGAGAAGCTGACATTTTTGCAAAGGCTTGTGAAAGTTGAGAGAGTAGTTAGACCGATTGGTCATCTGGAGCGAGATCAGGGAGAATAGCTAAAGTCTTAAAGAAGAGACATATCTGGCTCCTTTATTAAGGAAGACTCTGGGGAGAATGTTCTTGGAGCACCACCAAAATCGCGGACAATGGGGCATGGTTGGAAAACTAGCAGCAGTGGATGTGTACTGGTCCTTACTGTTCTGCCACTAATGTGACCTTGTCTGTTCTTTTTCCCTGTGCTATTTTCCTTACCCCTTGGTTGATAATTAGCCCAACCTCTCCATTTCCATCTCTGTGTAATAGTTCTAGGATTTCCTTGAAAGTCCCATCTTCATTATTGCCTGTAGGGAAACTTACCATAAACCATCATTAATACAAGATTTACGTTTTTTTTTTTAATTATTAGGACTTTAAAAAATTGCATATGAGGTACAAAATTTACATTGATTCTGAAAGCCTTTAGTGGTCTGTCCCACTTAGGCATAACATATTCTCCTGTGTATCGTATGTCTGTCAGAAAGATGGATTTACCTATAGCAAATAGATTTTTTTACAAATATAAACATCAGATAAAGATGAGGAGACTCAAAGAGTTTAGGTCTTGAAAAGCCCACAGAGATAAAAAGAAATGCCAGGATGATTTTAATTCTGCTGTCTATGAAAATGTTTTCAGAGGATTAAGAAAGGGAAGGTTATTTCTTTTTTTAATTTTTTTTTTTTTTTTAGTTATTTCTTTTCATTTCATTTTGTTGAGTGAAGTTGAGGGTAGAGCTTGCCCCAAGTCCTAGTACTAATTGTTAGGTGATAGTAACTATGGTGATAGAAATACAAAAATGACTATCTCACAGACCCTATCCTAGGCTCCTTAGAGTATAGTGTGATGATTATGATATGTATACACACGATCTCTTCTCATCGACAGTAACCTTGGATAGGGCTGAAAAACACTTTCTCCTTTGACCAAAATATCAGTCAAGCTCCTCTAAGTTCTTCACTTGACTGAGCCCAAACTTGGGCTTTCTTCTCTGTCCTTGTACAGATGCTCATTGGTTTACAATGGAATTACAACTCATTGTAAGTTGAAGATATCATAAGTCGAAAATGCATTTTATACACTTAGCCTGGCAAACATCACAGCTTAGCCTAGCTTACCTTAAATTGTGCTCACTTACCATAACCTATGGTTGAGTAATATATAGTTAGCTTATTACCACTGCCCAGCATCAGAAAAGAGTATCAAAAGATAAAAATCCAAAGTACAGTTTCTGTTGACTGTGTGTTGTTTTTGCACTATTGTAAAGTTGAACCACCCTAAGTTGGGGCCCAGCTGTAGAATCTAGTTTGAGCAAAAATCCTTCGAAGTCAGTTTAATGGAAATCCCTCCTTGCCTTAGTATCTGACCACCCTCAATATTGCAGGTGCAAAATTTACATTGATTCTGAAAGCCTTTGAGTAGGAGAGTAAAATGATCAGTGTTGCATTTCTTTAATCTGGAAGCTATTTGTGACTGTTTTGATCACGAGGACTTTACCATTAAAATAGAATAAGAGGACCAATTCTAAATTCTGTTCTTGGAATGAGATCCAGGATCATATTAAATATTATAAAAGTGAATGCCTCACTATGTCCTGGGAGAGAAAGAGATAGTACATCATGTATATCATATAAGATATGCTGTATGAGATGTAATGTATCTGTATATAATATAGCAGAACCTCCATAGTCGACCACCTCCTACCTTGACCACCCCCTTAAGTGTCCTAATTTTTATAGACTGGACATGTACCACATGTATCTATCAGTACAGTAGGCCTAGTTCCTTATGTTGACCACCTCCACATGTTGACCAGTTACAGTCCCTTGGGTGGGTAACTTATAGAGGTTCTATTGTATATTATTGTGTGAAATTCTGAAGCAGGGGACTTAGGAATCTTTGTTTATAAAAATTGCAGTTTTGAAAGTTTCTGCCTATGCAAAATGTTAGGTGGGGTGGTGGGATGAAAGAAAAGCAGCAACTCTTAAGTAGTGACTTTCCTATCTGATTCAACCTAACAGTCATCTGAGAGTGTGTGAAAACACACGCCAGTGATTCCAGTTCAGCAGATCTGGAATGAAGTCCCAAGAATCTGGATTTGTATGCCTTCTCTCAAATGTGATGGTTTTCAAACTTTTATGTTCATCATACCCCTTTGGAAAGCTCGTAAAACACAAATTCAGCCACTCTTGGCAGGTCCAAGCAGTTGTATTTATACCTAGTTCCCAGGTGAGGCTATGCCACCACACTTTGAAAATCACTACTCTAGTAGACTTTTATAGCTTCAGAAATGGAGAAGATGATAGTACCATTACCACCGAGAGTCTTCACTTTTTCTGTTAGACTAATTGAAGGAAAACTACTCTTTTCTTCCTTCGTACCTTTATAAGAGGGAAAAAAAGGAGACATGTATAATCATCTGTTTTCCTTACATGCACAACATGACCATGGTTCCATATTCAATGGAAAAAAGTACATTCAATGGAAATAACTACATTCTCACTGGCTTAAAAAGTGAAGAAAAGTTACTTTCTTGCTGTTGGATGAAAATTTCTTTTGGTTATAAAGTAATAAAAATTTTCAACCTCTTTAGTTATTCTTCTGTTGTTTCAAAGTCTAGAATTTAGATGATATAAATAATTTAAAGGCTAACTTGTTTTCAGTTTCTATTGACTGCTCAGGGTCAGCAAACCATCTCACACACCAAATTCAGTCAGCCCACTGCTTCGAATGTTAATTTATAAATGCTCTCACAGCCACACCCAGAGCAATGTTCAACCAAATACTTGGGCACCCCATGTCCCAGGAAAGTTCACAAATAAAAATAGCTGTCACAATAGTAGGGTTTTACTGTGACACAGCCACACTCATTCATTTACATGTTGTCATCTGTGGCTGTTTTCGTGCGATAGCAGCCGAGTGGAATAGTTGAAACAGAGATCATGTGGCCTATAAGGCTTGAGGTATCTATTATCTGACTCTCTACAGAAAAGAAAAAATGCTTTGCTCAGTTATGTACTAAGCGAGTGGTTTTAAAATGTTGATATACATACACATCAGCTGCGGATCTTGTCAACACGTTGATTCAGATTCAGTGGGTCATGGCTGAGCTTCTCCATCTGTATCAGGCTCATGGGTAAGGCCAAGGCTGCTAGACTGAAAACCGCAATCTATTTCTCAATTTTGTTTTTCTCACAGTCCCTAACTGCAAAGCCTTAAAATCCTGGCCATCAGGGTTTTGGGAGCCCATCAAACTTACATCCTGTTACTTCTACTTGCTGTCCAAACTGTTTTCCGCTTACGGTGAAGTCTTCCTCATTGCACTTACTTTGCTGCACTTTTTTGGCTTTAAATGTATTCTGTGTTGCCTTATTGTTTGACTTTTTGTTGTGTGACTACCTTAACTCCTCCAAAAGATTTAAAGTACTAAGTAGGGATTTCTGTTTTTAGACATCTATAACCCATTATGATCATATAGGATCATATAGTACCCTACATATGGCAGGTATTCTCGAAGTATTTATTAAGTTAATGCCGTTCCACACCTAGAAAAGACACTTTGTTTTTTTTGAGACAGAGCCTCAAGCTGTCACCCTGGGTAGAGTGCAGTGGCATCACAGCTCACAGCAACCTCAAACTCTTGTGATTCTCTTGCCTCAGCCTCCCAAGTACCTGGGACTACAGGTGCCAAACACAACACCCAGCTATTTTTTTGTTGTAATTGTCCTTCTTGTTTGGCAGGCCTGGGCTGAGTTTGAACCCACCAGCTCTGGTGTATGTGGCTGGCATCCTAGCCACTGAGCTACAGGCGCCAAGCCTACAAAAGACATTTTTTAATCAATAGGGCATCCTCACAGTAAGTGAGGTGATGTTCTTCCTTATTGACACATTTTTAGAACTAATGCATTTTTTTCTCTTCAATAATTTTGATACATTTCATTTCTTCCAGAATAAAAAACAGTTAATTGAAGTAAAATGTAAGCTTTTGGATTAATATATTAAATCAGACTATAGAACCGAAATTTAAACTTGATTCAAGCTTTGAGATGAAAAGCACACCTTAATTATGAACGGAAAAGCTGCTTATTGTGCAAATTGTCTGGAGGTTGAAGAATTAGAAATGCTATGTTAGTTTCGGTAGTTTAATAATCTCCTTTTCAGAATTTTCTTGAAGTGATATTGATAAATTGCAGTAGCCAATCATGTATGAAAGTTTACAGACTATGAAAATGTTTTATTTTGCCATTAAGAATCACATATTTCAGCTTTTGAAGAGAATTATGTGAGTAGTTAAAGAAGATGAGAAACTTCTGCAGTCATAAAAATTAGTCAATTTATTTTGCTTTTCTTCTAATCAATTTAAAATTTCTACCTGAACTATTTCAGTGTATTCCAATAACGAGAGTCGTCTGATTATGAAGCTACTGAAAGGAATCCTGTGGGTAGATATGAAAAGCAACTATACATGTTTGTCACTTTTTCAACTTTTGAAAAGCAACATTGTATCTTTTGCCCCAAAATATAAATGATAATTTAATTATTTAAATTTAAATTATTTAAATTATTACATACATATTTAATTTGAACATTAAATTATTTTAAACAATAATACCACATTATTTAATTTGAACACTAAGTTATTTGAATATTCAAATATTTTGTTTTTATTATTTAAACGTTTAAATATTTAACACATTTAGGATTAATGAATGCAAATAACTACCTTTTTTATAAATGTTAAGCCCAAGGAAATATAAAGAAATTTCATAATAAAGCATTTTATCAGGTTTAAAGAAAGTATTTGAGTTCTAAATGTTTTCATGTGCCAATATATATTTTTCTTTGAATCAACACATTATTCTTGGCTTTTGAAAATTTATTTCTGCTAATAACCTTGCAACCAGGATCAGAAGAAAACAAGCTATCAGCCAACCTGGAACATCACAGTTTATCCACATGGTGGAGCCATGTGGCTAGATCCCGGAGACACCAGTGAAATAACTCATGGTATAGTCAGCTAACCAAATATCTTCTTCCTGCTGCATTTTTTTCTGGTGCTCTTAGTTTAGATCCTTATTATCTCTCACTTTAGCACTGTGCAGTCTTGCTCCATTTCAGTCTGTCTTTTCCAGCAGTCATTCTCCAGCCCTGGCTGTACACTGGTACAGCCTGGGCAGCTTTTAAAACCCCTTATGCTGAGGGCCCTACCTCAGGCTAATTTGAGCAACCTATATGGGGTTGAGTCTGGGTTTCGGCATGTTTAAAGGCTCCAAGGTGATTCTATCCTGAAAACTAGTTGCAAACCAGTGTTCCACACGACCACTACGACCACTGTAGATACCTTTTTCAATTTTAAATACTATAATCTCACATGACTCCTCCAGTTAAAATCATTCATTTGGCTCCTCATCAATGTCAGGATAAATTTAACATCTTTAACATAGCAAGCAGACCCCTTCAACATCTGGGCATTGCCTTTCTAGCATCGCCACCACTATCCCCTACCCTCCAAATGCACAGAGATCCAGCCTATAGAATTGCTTGCAGGCTTCCAGACTCACCAGGCTTTTTCCTACTTGCAGGATTATCTCATATCCCTAGGAACAAATACAGTAGGCACTAATTAATATTTATTGAATGACCAAATGGCTAATGTACAATGGCTTCATTTTACTTAGGACAGGGATGTTTATTTCTGTCAAACAACTCTTGTGTCTGCTTACCTTTTGGTGACTTAAGGTACAGAATGTGGCAACCCACAAATGTTAGCTATATTCCAAAAAAAGACACTGTGTTCTGCAAAGCTGTTCAATTCAGAGGTAACGTTGGAAGCTCTCCTAGAAGTGGATGCTTCTACATTGGGCTTCTTCTCAATTGAAGTTTCTCAACTCTAACATTTGTGTTTAAGTCTGTGGAGAATGGACTACCTGCATTGGGTGATGGCACAGGTATTCACTTTAAATCACTGGACCCTCACGTTCAATGGCTAGTCATTTAGAATCATTGGTCTTTTATTAGTTCTCATCCTAGAAGTGCCATGCACCTAACTGAAGTAGATTCTCAAGGCTGGATGTTTTTAAAGTATGAGTGCTGTGATCTTAGGGCAACAGTATCCATGAGACAGAATGGGCACAGGGCCTAGGACCACAGCACTTTCAGGGAGGGGTCTATGAATCAAAAGACAAAAAATACACTTTTATGTCAAAGAAAATGCTTTAATGAAAAATTGTAATACATTTCTCTTTTTACCAACACAGAGATAAAATACAACTTAAAATTATTTTTATGAAGTAAGGACTCCCTAAAGGCAAAAATGCCTGGGGCCCAGGGTCACGTGGCCCTCACTTCAGAGAAACTAGGAAGGAGCCTGCCAGTCCTCCCTTGTCTCCACAGATGTGTCTGGCAGGTGACATAATGTTGATAAGAGCAAGCACAGTAGCTTGGTTTTTATGTTCAGGCCAACCATTTCTATCCCAGTACAGCCCCTCCCCCCACAGAAGTAGAATTAGTTGCTGTTATTCATATGTCAAACAACTGTAAATGTTCTTCTCATCATACCCTCAACCTGATTTTTCACTATGGCATATACCTTTCTAATATCTAAGTGAGTGGTTTGGCATGTTAAAGCCACTCTTTTTGAACAGACATGTCTTGATGTTACTCTCATGAAAAAGTGTCCATGTTAGAAATGGGTTCAGTGGTAAAAATTATACTGTCCTGTCATTTATACTCAGTCTTCAGAATCAGTCCTCCAGAATGCCCTCTAGTGAAAGAGGTTGCCAAAGTTTTCAAATTTATGAAAATAAATGCTTTTGAAAGTGTTAATCATTGCACAGAGCTCACATTTAGCTGAGCACTTTTGACATCAAATCCATGGTTAGAATATGTATGATATTTATGTGCAATACTAAACAAGTGATTTCGCTTTTCTAATGTAAATTCAGACAGGCTGCTGAATCAATTAAGTAGTATTTTTGTAACATTGAATAGACTTAATATAATCATTTATTAAAGATAAATAATAAACCCTGCTGCCTTTATTGGCCATATCAGGGAATCCCTTTCTGGCAATAGGAATAGTTTAGGGCTGATGATTCTTAATAACTACAAAATATTTGGAATAGATTTCTTGGCTATGTAGAATATATATAAACTCCAATGTCATGCTCATGCTAAATAGGAGGAGACTATCAGCCGTGTGGGTTCCAGCTCCTTAGGTGGTAGTCAGGTTGCATTCTTGAATAACAATTCATTTTATTTCTTAGTAAAAAATAAACTAATGATGTTGATATGATTTAGTTCATAATATTAAAGTAAAGATGAACTCATAATTGTTTAATCTATTGGATATTTCTTTGCTTGGTTTGCCCAGCATCTTCCTTTCTTGGACTAACACCCCACATCTAGTAAAGATAGCTCATCATAGTATGTTGCACCCACAATGATTAGTCCTGTGGGCACCTGACATTTGTTGTTCTAGTCAGACTCCTTCCTAAGAATTTAAACTTAAGTTAGAAGAACGAGCCCTTTTATTGCAGGTGGTGAAGATGTGTGGGTATTAGGATTTGCTTCTCGCAGTGACTCAGCCTTAATTTGAGAGTTCTAAGCAGTCAGAGGAATAAAAGACGAGGGGGTCGAAGAAAAGGAAACAAGAAACAGAGTCCTGAGGAGTCCTTCACATTTCCAGTTGTAACTCTTAAGGTTCCTGGAAGCCCTCGTTTTTGCCATTCCATGTCATAGCCGTTCTTGCCCAATCTAAGAGTTGATATAGTGCCCTTTGAAAATGTCTTTAAAGATACCCAGCTCTCTTCTTAACACTGTCCTTATCCTAAGCTTAAATCTATCCATACTTTTACACCTGTAATCCTAGCACTGTGGGAGGCTGAGGAGGGAGAATTGCTTGAGCTCAGGAGTTGGAGACTTGCCTTGAGCTAGAGTGAGACCCTGACTCCTAAAAAAAATGAAAAACCCAACCTGATGTGGCAGCGAGCGCCTGTAGTCCTAGCAGCTTCCTGAGGCAGCAGGATGCCCACAGCCCGAGTCTAAGGTTGCAGTGAGCTATGACGCCATTGCACTCTGCTTGGGGCATAGGGTGGGACTCTGTCTCAACAACAACAAAAAAAAAGTAAATAAAAAATATATAAAAATAAATAGAATCTTTAAAATATTAACTAAGGATGAAACTTGACATTTTGTTATGGGAATTATAGAATTTTACATTTAAATAGGATAACATATATTAAACATTTGTGGTTGACCTTAGCCAAAGAGCCAAGAGGGTTTTTTGTTTGTTTGTTTGTTTTTAAATTGAGATGATGTCTTTCTATATTGTCCAGGCCAGACTCAAACTCTTGATCTTACTATCCCCCACACAGCCGGGATATAGGCGTGTGCCACACTGTGCCTGGCTTTATTTTTGTAAAGCTGCAAAGGCAGAGTTTATTCAAGGGGGTCACAGTGAGTTACAGGAACCACTGAAATGGGGTCTTACAGTTAGGGAGAAAGACTGGACTCCTTCAACATTCAATCAATGCCTAGCATATATATTTTTCTTTTCTGTGGCAATCTCAAGTGTTTTTCTGTATTAAATCATGACTGTGTACATTAATGCATTTATGGTGTACCGTGTGCTGAACTGATAAGCAGTGTGCAATGCTTACATTGACTTGCTTAACGTAACCTTCACCTCGCGTACTTATTTTTTGTGGTGAGACATTTGTACTCTATTCTTAATAGTTTTGAAATGTACCCTTGTATTATGCACCTTAGGTGAGGTCCCACCAAATATCCTCCCTCCTCCCACCTCCACTCCCCTCCCCCTCCTCTTCCCGCTTTCTTTCTGGACTATGGTTATGACCTGGCATATATTAATTCAATAAAAAGTTATTTTTAAATTATGTTCTTTCTTAATGACTTGTGTAATATGTATTTAAAACTGTAATAGTGAATATATATTATTAGATTTTTTTGGACTCAGTATCACAATACAAAATGTTAATTTGGATATATTTTTTACTTAAAAGCACAAGTAGGCATTCAAATAATGGGAACCTATTCAAGGCTATCTTTTACGTGTCCAGAGTCAAGAATAAATACTTTTTATCAGATTCCTGTCTGTGTGGTTAATTGTATTTTAACATGTGTTATGAAATCCACAGGCCCATGTGAGTTACAATGATATATTGATGAAGATTTAGAATAATGAGTTGACAAGAGATTTTTATTTATTTGCTTGTTGTATAAACAATGTACCTGAAAATTCTTTGTAGTATCTGCCAAGAACTATAAAGGTTTTGAAAGTTTACCCCTACAATCTAACAAGTTAGTTCATTACTATTTAAGGATGCTGACAGGAAACAGGAGACTCCTGGGTCAGAGACAAAAGACTTAATTGCTCACAGTACAGCAAACAGCATGAGCATCAGCATATTTGCATCACTTCTCCTTGCCAAGTCTCCTGGCTTAGTGAAATAGGCCAAAATAACACCTGCACATGCAGTGGGTTGCACTATGGGAGAAGATGTAAGGGCCAAGGGTCCAGGACTTTTTGAGCAAGCAATAAAATGTTGTAGCAGGCAGCAAACCATCTAGTCTCCACCCCCTTGAAAACCTGTTGTCTTACTACGCAACAAGTCACAGAACTAATTAGGATCAGTGGGTGGATAAGCCTTGTCATCTGATTGACAGAATAAGAATGTGCAGGGATGATCAGGCCTGTGGCAGATGACCTTTTCCAATCAGGTACAGGTATTATCTCCTCCTGTTCAGGTTTAGGAACCATTTCTTCATACTCTTTTTTTGTTTGTTTGTTTTAAGTTTTTGGCCAGAGCTGGATTTGAACCCATCACCTCTAGTATATGGAGCAGGTGCCTTACTCCTTAAGCCACAGGCGCCACCCTTCTTCATACTCTTTATTGTCCAAGGCAACATTTCTGGCTAATTTCCTATCTTCCACTGAGAGAAAAAGGCATTAACATCTTTATTATGCACAGGCTCATGACTCTTTGGAACCTGCTTATATTGGAAAATATAGATCTTGTCTCTGAAGTTCCCTCATGCCATTTATTTAATTTTGTTTATATAATTGCTTATAACTGCATCATCCATATTGTCTCCCATGATTACTGGCTCCCAAAGACTGCTTAAATATTGTTACTATGCAGCCTTAGTAATGAACAGAAATGTAAGCTTTACCCAGAATATGCAGAAAAAAGTGAACAATTCATTTTTCACTCGTGTTAAATTTACCATTTTGAATTTTATAGTATAAACCTAGAACAATGTGACTTCCAACAATGTTTCCTCTTGAACTCGTTAGCCAGCAGTTTTCAACCTGTGGGTTGTGACCCCTTTTTTCCATCTGTAACAACGCGGCAATTAGGAAGGCTGAGAAGCACTGCTGTAGTCTATGTTACTGCCCTCCTAGAACGTGGTCTCTTTAAGTGTTGTCTGTCTCTCTTCCTTCTACACACTGCTACCAGCAGAGAGAATAGATGGAGGATTTGCAGGATAATGGGATAAACGAGCAAAAGAATTGTCCAATTTGTGCAAAGAAATCCATCTCACAAAAACACGGCATTACCACAGCGATCAATGCAAGTGTGGATTTAGATCCAAAGCCCTTAGAATAGACACGTGTGACGGAAACCCAGACAGCTGCCAGAGTCATGCTATGGAGACTTCAGAAGGAGGAGATGACTGCTCTTAAGGGTCAGTAGCCAAAGGTACATAGGGTAAAGCATGTCCTCTGGTGCTAGATCAGAGGCGGTGCTCTTCTCAAACAGAGATGAATGAGAGCCCATTTACTGGCCACACACACAGCAAGCTCAAGGTGCAGTAGTAGATTCCTTGTAGCCCATAGTCCTGAACTTGTCTTATAGCGATGACAGAGTCAACCAACATCTGCTGCTTTTGGTGCCATCTGGCTGCTCAATCTTGAGTGATCCTGCAAAAAAGAAATGCCTGACCACCAGAAGTGGTCCACTCTTTAGTCTCCCGGCTTGGGGACCAGCTGGTGGGGGGAGTAGGGGTGTCACAGGATAACCCCGTCAGTGTGAGTCCCAGGACTTCATGGGCATTGGGTTAAACTCACACCCTGGGAATAGAGTTGGAGACTTCACCTAAGTGAAGAAATGTAGAATGAAGGCTTTGTTTTTCATGATCTGATCTTGGAGGACCCTGCTTGGATGGCACTGGATGGTGTGCCCACAACTAGATATCACTGCAGGCCTTAGGGAACTTAGAGAAAGACACTCCAAAGTACGTGGAACTGGAAGCAAGCAGGTTTATATGCTATGGACTGAATATTTTTGTCCCCTCAAAATTAATGTGTTGAAACTTAATATCCCAAGTGATGACATTTGGAGGTGGGGACTAGTAGGGGGCAATTAGGTCACGAGGGCTCCTCACAAATCAAATAAGGGATTATACTGTTGTTATAAAACACTCCCTAGGGAGTTAGTTCTCTCTTAAATTACGTAACAACAAAGCCAGAAGGTGCCACCTGTGAGGGCAGCAGCCCTCACCAGACACTGAATCTGGTGGTAACTTGATGTTGAACTTCTCAGCCTTCAGAATTATGAGAAATACATTTCTGTTGTTTATAAGGTACTCAGATTATGGTATTTTGTTACAGAATCCCAAAAAGACTAGGACACTATGCATATCTTACAGCCACTAATTTAATATTACAATTCCAACTTTACATTTTCTTCTTCTTTTTTTTTTTTTTTGCAATTTTTGGCTGAGGCTGGGTTTGAACCCGCCACCTCCGGCACATGGGGCCAGCGCCCCACTCCTTTGAGCCACAGGTGCTGTCTTTAGAATTGAAAATCAACTTAATTTAATTGTTATGCTTTTTTTCCTCTTTGAAAACATTTCACCAGTTAGAATTTAATGTTAATTGAAATTTTTTAAAATATCAATAATTCCTCAAGGTATTATATGTAATTGATTAAAAAAGACATTCTATGTCATTAGGATGAGAATAGAATCAGCGTCTGAAGCTACTGATTATAAATAATGTTTCAATGTTTCTCTCACTGTTTCAATATGGGTGCATAATACTTCTATTTTCTAATTTTGTGTGAATGACTCAGGTAATATGTGATTACTCATGGAATTCTGTGGTTAATAAGTGAAATTTACTTATAATAGGTGTATGATTCCATTAAAGTGTTAGACCAATCTGTATTTTTTGTAATAGTTTATTGTGATCATCCTTCTCATTTTGTTTGCTCCTCACAAAAAGCTAAAAGGTAAACATAGGCCACATAAGCACTCTTTGTGACAGATGAGGAAACTAAGGTTGTCCAAGGTTACGTATTTGGTGTCACAGCCACAAACAGAACTGGGTTTGCTGAAGTCATGTGATGCTCTTGGGTTTTTGGCAACTACCACCTGCTTTCCCCAGGCAAACCTATCACGATTTCCATAATATTTATTCTGAGTCATTTTTCTTTCTTTCTTGACGTCTCTATTGCTTCAAGGGAATATAGTTTTAGTATTCAATAGTGAATATTAAATACATCTATTAAGCATGATATATGACAAGAAATCTATATCCTCCGTTCAGAGTTGTACTGTTACCCAACATTCTGATGTGTGTGTCAATGCAGAGAACACGTGGATTGCTCCTCCTGCCAGTCACCTTTTAACTACTAAATTTTACAGCTTCTCAGGGCTGCAGGCAGGAGAATCTTGCTGCTGTCAGATTTGATGCCCCCTTTCTTAACTCTGAATAAAAGAAGAAAAAGGATTAGTATCCTTATATGGTTGGTAACTGATAAGCAGAAGTCTGCTCCAAGTTTTCAAAAGAAGTGAGGCTGTCACAACCTGCCCCTGGGGTTCCAGCAGGGCCTCCTGTCATTCTACAAGAGCCCAAGGAACTGATAGGTTCATTATGATGGCTTAGGGGTGCTTCCTAGTTAGGGGTGGTACACTGCGATGCAGGAATGGCAAGAGGTCTGGAGTCAGATGAAATGGCGCAGACTCTCACTTTGCTGTTTACTAATTGTATGTTACAGTCAAGTCACAACTTCCTCCTACTGTCTCCCGAAGGCCTCACTTACTTCCGAATGTCACTTTCCCCTTTGGTACAAATGCCCATTTGTACTCAGATCAATGAACTTTTATTTAGAAACAAAATTTCTCAAATGAAAATCATTTCACATTCTTCTTGAAATGACTTGAAATTTTGGTTTCTCTGACATTGTACTTGTATTATCAAAAGGTCCAAGGTTCTAACAATTTTCCGATAGCCCACGCTTGTCTATAGAAGGGTAGGAGAGGCACTAGTTCAATGTGTCCTGAGAACAGAAATTCGACATTCTACACGATTTCTTCTGGTTTTGTTCTCATTCCTTTTTGGTAATAAAAGTTCAATTTGAAAATTTCTTTTTTGAAATATATAATGTAGTATATAAGAAGAGGAGATGTGGCAGGCAATGACATACATTAGAAAAACAATAGATGCAAACCTGACATTTATTTATTTATTTATTTATTTATTTATTTATTTGCAGTTTTTTGGCCAGGGCTGGGTTTGAATCCGTGACCTCTGACACATGGGACCAGTGCCCTACTCCGTTGAACACCGTTCCTGACTTTTATTTTTGTTTGTTTATAATGTTCGTGGCCTTCGGCACCCCTCAGGGAAATGCTGCCACTGGCCAAGGTCCTTGGCTGAATAAGTGGCAGGTCCAAACTGTCATTATGGCCCTGTTTCTTCCTTAATTCCATCACAACATCACAGTCACTAAGTTATATCTGAATTTATTAAAGAATTGAAGAAAACTGAAAGCAATGGAGAAAGAATTGCGCATGAGTATGTGAGAGATGGCTTTCCTACAGACCCAAAGGAAACGCACCCAAGAATTTCTACCTCTCTTGCTGGGCCTCTTGGGAAGGTGGCCCAGGGCGCAGCTTCATTTTCCTCCCCTGGATTAATAACACTTTCTCCTGTCGATCTCTTCATTTATTGTTAAAAACTCTATTCCTTGTCCACAGGGTTAGTCTTACCCTGGAATCTATTTCCCTCCTTCTCAGAAGCCTGAGGTCTGACAATTAAGATCATGAACTCATCTGAGAAGAAGAGCTCCAGACCTCAGTGCTGACTGTCACTACGGTCACCTTTGAATTGCTCCCCTCAGGAAGCTGTGCACCAACACCAGTGCCTAGTCCGCCCTCCAAAGCAATTTTCAAACTCTTTCTGTAACGGCCGTCAGAGCTGTCATTGTAAGAGATCAGACAATTAAGTTAGAGAATTCACCTTAGAAAAAGTGCCACTAGGGCGGCACCTGTGGCTCAGTGGTAGGGCACCGGCCCCATATACCAAGGGTGGCAGGTTCGAACCCGGCCCTGGTCAGCTAGAAAAACAGCAGTGGCAACTGCAACAAATATAGCCAGGAGTTGTGGTGGATGCCCTTAGTCCCATCTACGTGGGAAGCTGAAGCAAAAGAATCGCTTAAGCCCAAGAGTTGGAGGTTGCTGTGAGCTGTGACGCTACGGCACTCAACCAAGGGTGACATAATGAGACTCTGTCTCCAAAAAAAAAACAAAAACAAAAAAAACTGCCACATACTTCATTGATGAATATCACTACTGCTCCCCTTAGGAAGATTTACACCAATGCAAGTGCCCGGTCCACCCGTCAAAATACTTTTTCTAGGATGAGTTTGTGAACTTAATTGTTAACCCTGTTGATGTCCTTGGTCAGCGTGACAAAAAGAGACTCTCATATTCAGCCATTGCCGGGCAATCACTGATGAGGCTGGAAGAGGCATGCACTCTGTCCAGTGCAAAAAAGCTGCCCCAACCCGAGGCTTTTTATTGTATTTCAACAATCATTTAAAATATAGCATTTGCTGACTTATTATGATTATTTAGGAGTCAAGGAAACTATGTCTCCACACGTGACGTATGGGTGGTCTTGCGTAAGACCCAAGAAGAATAATGTATAGGGGGGTGGGCAAAGGGTCTAAGTTAGAATTAACTTTGAAAAGGAGACTTATATTGCAAGAAAGAGGAGATGTTGCCTTTAATCTAACACTGCTAATCTTTCCCTTCTAGTCTAGGCAGTGGCTTCCTAGAATCTAATCTTTTAACTTGCTCAAAACAGGTTAAGCATTCTATTCTATTCTGTTCTATTTATTCATCTTTCAAGATAAGGAGCTGGTCTTTGCTGTTTGAACCCCTTACAAAAGCACTTCTCTGCTTTTTTTTTTTTTCCTTTATAATTTTTTTAGCCTGTCCCCACATCTGACCTCATATCTTCCCTACTGTGAGTTACAGTAATCCCGTACGGGCTCAAGAATGTTTGGATTTGGCATTCGCCATCCAAGTTTCATGGAAAGGTATAGAATGAGTGGGGCCTAAGGGGGCAAGACACGATCGCAAGAGGGACTTTGCCTAACAAATGCAATCAGTGTAATCTGGTTTATTGTACCCTCGATGAATCCCCATCAATAATAAAAAAAAAAATTAATTAATTAAAAAAAAAACGGATGAGTGTGGCCTAACTAGGCCTGGTGTCTAAAGTCTCCCCAGAGGTGTGAGCTGCAGATGGGCGTCTTTAATCTCAGTGTTCAGTGAGTAGCTGTCGAATCACACACACGCACACACACATACACACAAAGACACGCTGCTCACTTGGGCAAGTATCAATGTTCAGTAAGGTAAGACTAAGTCCATATGGAAGAAGAGAAATAATTTTCTTGCCTACCTCTCATTTTTAAGGTCACCGTTACCCAGAATTTGGCTTAGAATGTTAATTCTTGTACTTTGCTCCCATGTTTTTCAAATTGTGTCTCCCGAGGCTACTGGATATAAGTAAATAACTAATTGGGGTGTTTCTTGGTGACTGCTATCCCAGCTGTACGTGTCCAAATCAAGGTGTGCACATTATTGATATTGAACAGTATCCATTCTCCTTTCTTGTCTTGGGGGTCAGAGAGTAGTGAAGGGGCAAGGATTATGGGAAAATGTTTCATTGTAGAACTGAATTTCTTTGGCTAATGCACATGTGGGGGTAATGTTTGAAGTAATGGCAAATAGAATTTAGTATTTTAGAAATACTAGAAGATAAAGCTTTACTGTGTGTTTAGCAATGTAAGGGCTAATTCAATACTGACTTGTTTAGCTGTACAACTAAAATTATCTTAACACAGGTGTAGCAAAGAAGTATACCAATAATACGTACTTTATTAAAGGATAAACTGTTTAATTATAAATTTATTTATTAATAATAAAGAAGTAAATATTGTTCAAGACTAGAGATTTTCTGTGAATCAACTACTAGAGATTTTCTGTGAATCAACTATATTACAGAGTATTTTTTCATTCTTCTTGTAACCTTCTCTTTTATAGAAATATTACTTCTAAATTTGTTTCATTTTTGATGTGCAAAAACATGAAGAGAACAAGGATATTGACTATCTGACAAAGGTCAGGGCAGATATAAGTTGTAGTTACAGTTTCAGATGGTGTATAATTTTCCCATAACAAGTAATACAAATTCCTTAAATCAGGGCCAAATGAAATTCAAATTTTACACTTGGCCAGATTGATACAAAGTTCCTTTGACAATATATCATCCACTAAACGTTTTTAAAAATGTAACATAAAATGTAACTAAATTTGAAATTTTCACCTTTATGTTTTATCCTAAATGAAGTTCAGATATAAACTGTTTTTTTTTCTTTCCTTTCCTTCCCTCTCCCTTCCCATTCCTTCTTTTCCTTTCCTTCCGTCTTTCTCTATCTCTCCTCTCCCTCCTCTCGCTCTCTGCCTCTCCCTTTCTCTTTTTTACAAGCTGATTGATTTTAGAAATTTATATATCTGTCATTCGGTGGTTGGGATAACTGTGCACATATTTTATCATATCTTTTCTTGCATTCATATATTTTTGTGTGTGAAAAGCTCTTGCCCTTTTAGTGATATATTTCATAACTGCATATAATTTTGAGTGTTCTTCACATAAGATTCTCAAATTTTTACTTTCTGGTCTAGTAGTTTACATATTTCAGGCAGATGCTATTTTAAATGGTCTGGGCTTATTTATGGGTTGGCATGGTTTGGGTTTCTTGTACAAAGTAAATCACTCACAGCTACATCTTGTGAAAATGAATAAAAGACTCAAGTCAAATATCTGTTCAAGCATATACCCTATGCTATTCGTTAATGTAGCCAATTTATCCATGTTAAGCACCTATAAAGATGTTGGCATGTAGTCAGAGCTCAAGAATTGCTATGCTCAAGGAGTTGTAACTTCCCCCCTTCAAATAATTGTGAAATAATAATTTTGAAATATTATAGTGGTTTTCAACCTAGGTGTTATCTAGGGAGCTTCAAAATATCACCTCGCCTAGGCTATACCCCTAACCAATTAAATCAGAAATTTTATGGGTGGGACTCAGGCATTAATTTTTTCCCAGTGCTTTATTTTGAAAACATAGCAAGCCTATAGAGTATCCACTAGAATAGTAAATCAACACCCACATCCCTTGCAACATTTTGCTTAAGCTCTCTGTTCATGTAAGTGTTAGTATGGCTTTTGTGGAAACATTTGAGAATAATTTACTCTCCAGTTATACAATTATATCCCTAAATATTTTTGCATGTTAACTGCTAAGAACAAGGGTATTTTTCTATATGGATATAACATAATTATTGCCCTAAGAAAATTTAAAAATTACATCATCATTGTTTGATGGGCAGTCTGTATTCAAAATTTTCCACCCACCCCAATTATATACTTGATAGATTTTTAAAAAATCAGGATCCAGTCAAAAATCTCACATTGTATTTATAGGCCATGTCTCTTTTTTCTTTTGAAATAAAAATGTATCACCTTTAATTTAAATGATTACCACAATCAATACCACACAATGCAAATACATTCATAATTTGTATGATATTTTTGTATTTTATTGGTTTCCTTACTTTTTAATTAGTAATTTTTTTAATTGACAAAAATTGTATATATTTATCATATACAACATGGCATTTTGCATTACGTTTACATTGTGGAATGGCCCTGTAGAACTTATTAATATACATATCATCTCATTTCATGTGGTAAGAACATTTAAAATCTATTCTTAGCAATTTGAAGAATATAATACATGGTTGTTAACAATAGTTGCTATGTTTTGTAACAGATCTCTTAACTTACTCCTCCCACCTAATTATAATTCTGTATGCTTTGACCAACATTTGCCCAGCACCACTCCTTTTCCCCAACTCCCAGTAAACACCATTCTACTCTCTCTCTCTCCTATGCGGTCAAGTTTTCTGAGATTTTGAGATTCCACACAGAACTGAAGTCATGTGGTAACTGTCTTTCTGTGCCTGGTTCATTTCACTTAACATAATGTCCTCCAGGTCCATCCATGTTCTCCCTAGGGGCAGAATTTCCCTCTTTCTTAAGGCTAAATTGTTTTCCATTGTGTAAATATACCCACCTATTCTTTATTTGTCAATGAACACTTAATTTGCTTCCTTATCTTAGCTATGGTGAATAGTGCTGCAAAAAACATGGGTGTGCAGATAACGTCTTCAACATACTGATTCATATCCTTTGGATATATACCCAGTAGTAGGATTGCTGGATCATATAAGTGTCCTATTTTTAATTTTCAGAGTTGCCTAAATGCTACTTTCAATAATGGCTGCACTAATTTGCTATGCAAGAGTTTCTTCCTCTCTCCATCCTCACCACAATTATCTCTCATCTTTTTGATAATAGTCTTTCTAACAGGTGTAAGGTAATAAGACCTCCTTGTGATTTTAATTTTCATTTCTCTGATGCTTAGTGATGTTGAGCATTTTCACATACTTGTTGGCCATTTGTATGTCTTGTTTTGAGAAACATCAGGCTCTTTACCCATCTTTTAATTAGATTATTAATTTTGCTATTGAGTTGCAGTAATTTCTCAAATACTTTGGCTGTTTAACCCTTACAGATATATGGTTTGCAAGCATTTTCTCCCAATTTATAAATTGTCTCTTCATTCTTGATTATTTTATTTGCTGCACAGAAGCTTTTTAGCTTGATGTAACACCATTTTTCTTTTTTTATTTTTCTCTGTTGCCTCTGCTTTTGAGGCTATATCCAGAACATCATAACCCAGAACAATGTTGTGGAGCTTTCTCTCTGTGTTTTCTTTTCATAGTTTTTATAGTTTTAGGTTGTATGTTTAAGTGTATAACCTGTACTGTGGTGATTTTTGTACATGATGTAAGAAGTCTAAATTTTATTTTTCATATGAATATCCTGTTTTCCCACCACTATTATTGAAAAGACCCCTCTTTACCTAATTTGTGTTTTTGGAACTTTTTTTTTTTTTTTTTGAAAATCATAAATGAGTGCATTTGTTTCTGAGTTCTATTCTATTTCATTGGTCTAAGTGTCTGTTTCTGTGACAGTTTCATGCTCTTTTGACTACTACAATAGCTTTGTAGCATATTTTGAAGTAATATAGAATGACGCCTTCAGCTTTTTTCTTTTGCCCAAGGTTGCTTTGGCTATTTGGGGTCTTCTGTGGTTCCACATAAATTTTTGGAGTTTTCTATGTCTTCATAATGTGTCATTGAAATTTTGATAGGAATTACATTGAATCTATAGATTGATTTGGGTAGTATGGGAGTTTTAATGATATTAACTCAACCATGAACATGAAATATTTTTTCATTATTTGTGTCTTCAATTTCTTCCATCAATAGTTTTCATTGCATAGGTCTTCCACCTTCTTGGTTAAACTTATTATTAATTTTTTGTCTTTTGTAAATGATATTTTTTAATTTTCCTTTTTTAAATAGTTTATAATCAGCACATAGAAACACTATGGGTTTTTTTATATGTTCATTTTGTATCCCGCCAGTTATTGAATTTGTTAATTCTAACAGTTTTCTGGTGGAGTCTTTAGGATTTTCTGTGCATGAGTTCATGTTGTCTGCAAACAGGGCCAACTTAACTTCGCCTTTCCCACTTTCGATGAACTTTTCTTTCTTTCTCTTGCCTAATTGCCCTGCTGGCTAGGACTCTCAGTACTATGTGGAATAGAAGTGGCAAAAGTGGACATCCTTGTCTTGTTCCTGATCTTAAAGGAAAAGCTTTAATATTTTGTTAGGTTTCAATTTACCTCACCACAGTTTGTGGCGCTTCTCATTTTTAGCGTTTTGGAAAAGTTTTTTCTAAGATTATCTCTTCTGGAAAGAGTACTTTTCAAACTTCTTACATTGACACTCATAAAAGAACACAATGCCTGTGGCATTATTGATTTTTAAATAGGATCTTGACCACATGCCTGTCTCGTTATTGCTCTTTTGTCACTTTGTCATGGCATGCAGGGCCTCTACTTGTTCTTTGGCCTCATTTTCCAGTTTTGACTGTGTGGCAGCCCAGGCCCCAGCCATTCAGAGGGACTTCTTGCCATATACATCACACCTAAAATGACTGATGAACGTCTGCATGGTCTCCTAAATGCAGTTCCTGTATTGATCCCTTCTGTTGATAACCCCCTTCTCCAAGCAGAGCTGATCATTGCTACCTTTTTTCCCTCCATAATTGACTCTTCAATAGATGAGCTTCTATTAGGACACTTATTCTGGGTTGTTTGTTTGTTTGTTTATTCATCCACTCACTAATTTATTTTTTGCCAGGGTGACTTCTCCTTAGTGTTGTGAGCTTTTCAAGGGAAGAAACTTTCTTAACCATTTTATTTTTCTGGTTCTAAACCTAGTGCCTCACACACAGGCAATGCTCCATAATACCTGGCAATGGAATGAAAGCTAGCAGACCTGGGAGACTTGCTTGCTGCCAATCTTCCATTTGTAAAAAACTCATTATCTATGAAGCACGACAAAGCAAAGCATAATAAAACAAGGTATTTCTGTGTTTTAATATTTTAATTTAGAATTATTATTTTAGACTTACATGCTTTTTTTAATCCCATCCAAAGCAATGCTAACTATGACATAGTTTTAATGTGATGGTATATTTTATACTTTATATTATGTTAAAAGTAGTCACAAATTAAAGATTTTAAAACAGTTTGTTTCTAAAAATTTCCTCTCTTAAATCAACTTTTCTGTCTCTAATACCATACTCATTAATCGTTTGGAAAATTTTTCTTATATGAAGCTGTGCCAATTCTTAAAAAACCACAGCCACTACACATTTTGTAACTACAAAGTAGATTTTTATTACACTTGAGTTTAGAAAACCAACAAAAATTTATAGGCCAAATGAGTCTGCTATTGTTGATACTTAAAGTTAGATTGAGGAGATATATTGCCTTCCCTACATTTTTACTGGGCCATCACATTTTTATTAGCCTCATCCACTCTTTCTGATATCACAAAGTGTCGCTCTAGTGGCAGGCAAAAACCATCCAGATGTTACCTGATCAGTCAATCGACTCATTCAATCAAATAAAGCACACATGCTCGCACATATGTGCATGTCAAGTCACGTGCAGAATACACAAAACCCTAAGCTCAACACTTGCCTTCAAGGAATGTGGAGTTTAATTGGCTTTATTATTTACATTAAAACTATTTAATCAGATGAGTGTAAGTGTAGTATACAAGAAGAATATATATGAACTCCAGTTCATGGTAGGGTGGTATAATTATTTTTAGATGAGTCAAGGAAGCCTTCTTAGTGGAGGTGACATTTGAGTTGAGAATTAAAGGATAGAGATTTAGATAGGCAACTCTAAAATAAAGCACCATGATGGAAAATTATGTGTGTCCATTTGACTGTGACTAGATTTGTTTGATTGATTCATTTATCCATTTGGTCATTTATGCATTAAACAACTATATATTGAGCATCCAGTATATAACAGGTGCTCAAGCAAGCAGTGGAGATAAAATAGTAAATGAAATGAATGGGTGCAGTCCTTGCTGTCATGGAATTATAATATGGCAGGGTAGAAGGAGTGAGGAATGAGTCCAGAGCTTGACCACAGGGAGTTGTAGCCTGTTGAAAAGTGTTATATTTATTCTAAGAGTAATAGGAAACAACTGAGGATTTTAAGCCAGTTAGTGACATAATCAGATTTGTGTTTGGAAAATAATTTTGATGGTAATATGGAGAATGGATTGGATGGTGGTTATAGTGTATATAGATCTTAAAGCTTGTGTAGAATCAACTCAAAAGATGATGGTATTCTGGACCAAGACTATTGAGGTGGAGCTGGCAAGCTACTAGAAGGCGGAGGTTAGACCAACATAACTTGGTGACGTACGGAAATGTGGAATGAGGAAGAAGAAACGTCAAGGGTGACTCCTGGGTTTCCGTCTGGCACAACCAGATGGATGCTAGTCCTATCAAATGACAGAGAACATCAGAACAGAAAAAAAAATTAGAAGATCATAAGTTCAATTAGGCTAGGCTCCAGCTAAGGTATCTTTGGGACATCTAGGAGATGTGTATATTTATAGGTCTGACAGCCTGTTTGTGGACCGTATCAATAGTCTAATCGAGAGCCCTAAACATTCTGAAACAGAAATTTCAGCAGTGAAAAAATTTGAAGCAATTATATATCTCTGTTTTAAAAGAAAATATTTAGAAAGTAAACCCTTAAATTTCAATGAAGTGTTCAGAGGACATCTAATCTATGGTAGTTCTAACCTTAACCTCATAAAATCCTCATAGAAAATCTTCTACCTTTAAGATTTTCTCTTTGATTAAATTTTCCTCATTTGGTCGTTTTAAATTATGTCAACAAATTCTTTGATTCTCCCGTCAAGAGGTGGCACTTAATTCCTCTCTGTCTTGGATTTGTGATTCTCTTCTAATGAACAGAATATAGCCTCAGTAATGTTGTGTTTTAGGTAATATTCTTAAATATATTTAGTAAATATGGATATAGTCTTCTTAAATTTTGTTCATTTATCTAATGAATATATCTTTCTCAATATTTAAAAAACATTCAAACTTTAAAAAGCTGAATCACAACACTGTTTAATCTCCTTAATTTTGATATATTTATTGTGTCCTTAGACATATTAGTTAATATATTTTCTATGAATATCATTTTAGGAGGCATTATGATATAGTGGACAAGATTGGCTGTGTAAATCAGACAAGGTACTCAATATGGTCAGGCCTCAGTTTCCTTATTTGTAAATGGGGATAAAATAAGCATATACCTCATTAAATTATTGTGAAGAGTAAACAACTTATATAAAGCATGTGAAATAGTGTCTGACATATTTTAAACTGAAAAGATTCACTTTCACTAAATATATTATAAATTTAAATGTTATTTAAATTAAGTATATATTAAATATGTTTTAATATGTTTTAAAATATTCTTTTAGAACATGTGTTTTGGTAAATTCGGTCAGTCACTTTTGCCATTCAGCAGTTGTTTATTAAGTTAATTGATTTTAGTAGATTTATTTTCTATGAATGCCTGTGCTCTTGGTTGACGATGATTATTTATTTATTATTTATAATTGGTGCTTTAACATTTTATTTCTCCAGAAACCATGCCCTAGATGCCATACATGATTAAGTACGCAATCACTACTTTGAAAGGCAGTAATTAGTCTAAAAAGTCCTTGAAAATTAAGAAAAATGGTATTTAGCTCACACACGATTAGAAATTGGATTCATTCCCCAATCAGAGAAAATTTCTGGGGTATTTTACATCTTGAACTGAGAAATTAAATATTAAGAACATTTCCTTATATTATTTTCAAACTCTCTTAAAATTGCAGAAATAAATGTGGAAGATAGTTGTAAAAAGTGAAGGAATTTGTCGAAGGGAAAATGTGAGCTCTCAGAGTGCCAAGTGACAGTTCCAGAGGCACGAAAGGATCTTTAACTCTGCCGTACTGTGCAGTGTTTCCTAATTGAACTTAATGAAAAACTTTTATCAGATTATTCTTTACACTAGGGAAACTGAAATAAGATTTTCTTCCTGGTTTGATTTTGTTGTTAGCCTAGTGAAGGCTGGGCATCACTTAGTAGTTAGTAGCTGAACAATTCAAGTGGCCTGTTTCGGATCCAAAAATATTGTTAAAGTTGGAAAAGCCATATTAACGGCAGCAAGCTGTAGTATCTATCTGCTTCTGCTAATCCCGAATCAGGGGATTTTTGCCTTGTAAGGGGCTTGGTAAATCATCTAGCCCAAACCTTCAATTGAAGCTATTTAAGGGAAGTTGTCTGAGACTTCAAAGGCTTCATAAAACCATATATTTTCTAGGACTACTTATTACAGCTAAATCCTCCAAGGCTGTCCAATGTACCCGTGTACTGAAGAAATTATTCAGTTTGTTGAAGGTCACTTTTTAAAATGTGGCTTTGGGCTAGTTGGAGAGAAAGAAGAGAGTAAAGGCAAGGAGGCTGGAGGAAGCCCTCATGTAAGTTAACCTTGGCTCTTGCCCAAGCTGTAGTTGGCGTGTGGAGGGACGATCTTACACACGTTGACCGGGTACCTGGCACGTGGACGTGATGCTACTACACATTCTTCCAGCTCAGGTAATTGTTTGGTGATTTTTCTTTAGCCTTTTTTTATTTACAGGAAACATTGGGCTTGAGAAATTTTATCTAAAGAAGTTCATGGCCTTACTATCATTAGCTAATATTTACTACTATGTATATTTACTATTAGCTAGTATTTACTATTGTATGTGCTTGTAAAGGATCTAGCTTTGCATTAGTGTAGCGTTTCCAGAACCTACTGAACAGGCACTGCAGTCTTTTCTCACATATCCTTCCTCGTCACTAATCTCTTGGTCTCCCTGAATCCACTCTCTACGATGCTGTGCTTTCCCGCATAGAGCTGGGCAGACATTTCACCAACTCACCACCACTGCAGCCTCCTGAGAATCAGAGTTCATTTTTGGATTTTACTGTTTCCCTTGAGATTTGCCTAAGTGGGTTTATACCACCCCCTCATTCATTCTCTCTCTCTCTCTCTCTCTCTCTCTCTCTCACAGGGAAGAGGATATACCAAATGGGACTTTCCCAAATGCGTTTTCGTTTGGGGATGGGGAGTGAAGGTTGTGAAGGAAAGTATACAAATCCCACAGGTAAGTTTTTGTCCTATTGGATACATAATATATGAAGCATTACTTCACTGCACATGAAGTTCCGCCATACAGTAATGTTGTCTGTGTATCAGTGACTGACATTTGAACCCATCAAACACATCACAAGTTAATTCAACTGCTTGGGACTCATACATGCCCTGGTTGGTCAAACACAGAGTTGATATCTCATCAGAACGAAGTTAAGAAGTTTTACCTTGGTAAATTATATCTCTAATTCAAGCCTAATAATAAAATGAGACAGTCATACTCATCTTAGAAAAATCATGAGGAAAAAAAGAGAAAACTTGTGGGCATTAGGGAGACAACACCACAAAGAGCTATATCCTTGAACTAGGTTATGGGGCGTCATCTTGGGAGAATGCTCTTGTCCTCTTGTCTAGTTGACCCTGTCTTTGGTCCTAATGGTGCATTTTGGAGAGCTTCCAGGGGTCACAATTAAACAGACAATTTTGAATATTACTGTCCTCTTTCCTTTTTCTCTTTATATTAGGAATAACTAGGTAGCTCCTTCAACGCCTGGGGATTGCATCTTCATTACATTTACAACTAACTTCTTAAATTTTCAGGAAAGGAATCTTTTAGTTTTGGATCCCTGGGAAGATAGTGACTCTCTAGAAAATGTCTAGGAAAAAAGGGGAATTAGAACTAGTACGTGTATGATCAGCGGCAATTTACTCTTTTCTTCTATGTAATTCTTTCAAAGAGAATTTTAATTTTTCTTAGTTATCTTAGACGTGTGTAAGAGTGTCAAAACTGATGATTGCAAGCATTTGACAAGTGAGGTTCAGAAGACAATTTGAATATGTTTTAGGAGGAGAATTTGTAAGCACATTCCTGTTTCATGACACTTCCTAAACACGGTCCAGAAACTAATGGATGTCTGTCAGTTCTCAATAACGTAGAACTTGAGAAAACTTGCTTCTGTTTAACATAAATTGATGTTAAAGTTTTGGATGGCACTCTGGTGATTGAATTATGTCAAGAGGCTACCTAAAACAACTTTTTAAATTAATATGGTGATCTGAGGAGGTGCTCTTTATGGTGGCAATATTCAGGGAGCACAGTGTCTTATAATTCAAAAAGAGGACACAAACATATGTATGTTATGAAACAGTTAAGTGTCATGTAGTATAGTTTGTATAAGAATAAAGGAAATTAGGTATCCCTGAATAGTGTTTTTGAACATGGTCTTGATACCAAGCTGTACCCATTAGTACATCTGGTTCATAATAAGCGCCTTTTGAGTTATGGTGTAATGAATTTTCAACATAGTGTAATATATTTTATTTTTTATAATCTTGTGGCTGAGTTAGTTGCATAATTATCTGCTATGACTGTAGCTTTTATATATCATGGAGTTCAGAATTTGGTAGACATTATCTTAAATTTTGCCGCACTAAGTCTTGTATATTCAATTCAATTTGGCAAACGTTTATGAAACATGTGTAATGCTAGAAAAACAGTAAAACAAAAAACAGGAGAGGAACTG
This sequence comes from Loris lydekkerianus, assembly GCA_963574355.1. NCBI lineage: Eukaryota > Metazoa > Chordata > Mammalia > Primates > Lorisidae > Loris > Loris lydekkerianus. The sequence continues at coordinate 32,872 of CAUYPK010142561.1, forward strand.
GTTATTTGATGTCATTTGAACACATGACAGTAGAATTGTGCTTTTAACTGCATTCCTTCAAATTAGATATTATCACTTTCCAAGGTTTTGTTTGTTTTATGGAGCCAGGTTGGGTCTTGGAGTGGGTTGTTCAGATGTCCAGGAGGAAGCCGACCTTTGTGGCCTGTGGTTCTTCCCAACACTTGCCAGCTTTCTTTTTATTCACTCATGACGATGCTCTTATTTGGCAAGTTGGCCTGTTTGACATCTCAGCCTGACCCTAGCACCTAGGACCCCAGCATCAGTCTTCCATGCACTGGTTCTCAGAATCTACAAAGCCACTTCCCTGATCATATTGCCAGCTAGTGACTCTGCCACTCAGAAGGATCACTGGGCTCCATTGCTGACCTAGCATGCCCTGAGATGCTGATCTGCCAAGCCCTGTCCTGTCCAGGCCTGACACATTATATTCTGTTTTGCAATCACAAGTGTGACTTGGAAATTGGTGTTTTTGCATACTTGTATGTGTGAATGCAGAACCTTGTAGCCACTAGCACATGTGCATATAGCAGTTTTAGCGGACTGACTGCTCTGCTTTCCAGTTCCCAGAAGTCACTGCTATGTAGATTTTCTGAGAAATGTTGCATGCAGCAGGCTGATGTACCTGTTTTTGTCCCTTTTGTTTCGTATTCTTATGCCATGCTGAGATGTTGCCCTTCTTGAGAGGCAATGATGCCAGATAGTGGGATGGACTCGCTGATCACAGGGTCAGGAGGAAGTGGTTTCCCTAGCAACAATAGCCGTGCAAGGGGAGCCACACACTTATCCACTACTCATGGCTCTTTTCCTCTGGTTTAAATAACACAGATAGAAGATTTGAATGTTAAGTACCTGATTCAGATTCATTTCTAGTGGATAGAATTATAGCAAATAAGCACTGTCTAAGAAGAATTTAGAAATTTGATGAGAGTGCAATATACTTTTATATGTTAATAGGCACCTCCCAAACTATCTGTCTCTTATTAGTGTGTCATTACTTTTGCGCTTTTCATTTGGTGACGTGGAAATGGTCATTTATCTCAAAGACAAAGCAAGTAAAAACTTGCAGAAGCCAGATTTTTAAAAATGTATAAGAAAATTTTCTGTTATATCTTTAACATTTTAAAACTATCTTTACTACACCAGTAGCTAAAAAAGCATCTGTAGATCAAGTTATATGATAAGCAGACAAAAATATCACCCGAGTTTAAAAATGTCATCTGGGTTCTTTATAGCAATTTTATTTTGAAGATCCAAAATTTTTCTTTCCTAAATTCTTCACCTAATTTCTTGGTATCCTGACATTAGACTTTCAATGCTCTGATGTGATTATTAGCCATTGTTTGTTAAGTGGCGAATAGTATGCTGGATGTGTACCTATTTGCTGACCAGTGTGTTTCAGCACGTATCAAATGCCACACAACCAGGCACGATTTTGTCGTCTCTGTATTGCACACAAAGTAAAAAAAGTCATGATATCTGAAGACATTTTCCAAATGACTTCCTCTCAACACCAGCCCATCTCTACAAAAAGTCCTCGTCCATTATTTTTTAAAATTTCCCGACTTACTTATAGTTTGTAAAACCCAGAGTACTGAATAAATAGTTGTATGTTCTTAAAAAATTTTTTTCTAATCTGACCAAAACTAGGTAAACCTATACAGAGTCATGCTACCTAATAGAAATATGATTAAAATAAATATAACAAATATAAACTACCTATGTAATTTGAAATTCTCTATGTATATAACAAATATAAACTACCTCTGTTATTTAAAATTCTCTAATAGCCATTGTTACAAAAAAGAAAAAAGAAATAGGCAAATGTTAATAATCTCTTTTTTTAAACAAACATGTCTAAAATATTTTCATTTTCACGTATGAAAATATAAAAATGATTAATGAGATGTTTTGCATTCTTCCCCCATACTCAGTCTTCAACCTCTGACCTGTGTTTTCCATTTAAGACATCGCTGTTTGGACTGGCTTTGCTCCACGTGCTCAGTAGCCTCATGTGGCTAGTGGCTGCCATAGAGGACAGTGCCGGTCTAGAACATAAAATATCACAATCAGCATTTGATGTTCTGTTCCATAGAAGATTAAAATGCTGACTCTAGAGAAATACTGTTTTTCTTAGTAAGACAAAAAAAAAAAAAAAAAAAAAAACCCAACAAAACTATCTTTTGAGATGTTTGGAAAAGTTTATAGCTTGATGATTATTTCTAGATTCAACCTTAGGTCCTCCTGAAAACATGTTTAAATGTTCCTTAAAACTTTTCCAAAGTTCTTCTTGTAGTCTTTAATTAAGTTGATAATAATATGATTATAGAGACAAGAAACTGGTGGCAAAGTTAACTATTTCTGTTCATATCACATTCTTAAAAAAACTTCTTTGTGGATTTAGCGCTGCAGGCTGTTGTATTTGCATAATAGAATCAAGAGTATCTTACAGAAACCATTTCTTTCCTGACTTTCTTTATAGTCACTATTTTTTGGAATGTAAATATAAGCTGTGTGGATTCAGAGCAATTAAACTGAGGAAACCATGTTTTTTAAAAGGAGGTTTCGGCCTCCCTGATTACTTTCCTTTTCTGAAGGCCATTACAGAGAAGAAATAGAGAGAGGAAGGACAGGTTTGCTGTATCTCTAACAACTGAATGAGTCAAGCAAATGTCTCTTTCTCCCAATTTTCTGTGATATTTAGAAGTCACAAAGATTGACTAGCAAGAATCACAACTAAGTTGGTAATAATTTCCATGGATGAAGATATCATAATTACAAAGATAGCTAGAATAAATAAGGAACTGTCATGTGTGTTCACAAACTCATTTATAAGCATTCTATTTTCAAAAAATACTGACCCAAGTGTTCATTTGGAGATTCTGCCCCTCATCATTCATCAATACTATTATTGGCTCAACTAGAAATTTCTGAGAATCCATTCCCAGTGGGTAACTTGACCAAGTTCAAATTGCCAATGATTAACAATAAATTTGTAAATTAATGTGAAAAATTATCTATTACAAAATGGATCAGACTAATGGAAGAACTAGATTTCTACATGTGTGGGGATTAATGTGGCTCATAAGATACCAAAGCAAGCAACAAAAATAATGTCTAGTAAGCTACTGACAAATATTTTTAGAACTCTCACTACAAATTACTCTTCCTAGATGCAGTAGGAATGTAAAAATGAATCTGATGTGAATTCTGCATTTAAAGTTTTACAATTTAGTGCAGGGGAGAGGAGATTATAAATAGCTCCAATGGAAGCTCCAGAATTCTGAGAGATCTGAGGAAAGGGAGATTTGCTTCCAAGCATAGGGGCTTGTAGAATCAAAAGAAGAGACAGAGCAACTTCCCAGAGGAAGTGGATTTGAGCTGTTTCTTTTTTCTTTCTTTCTTTCTTTCTTTCTTTTTTTTTTAAATTAATCATAGCTGTGTACATTAATGCAATCCTGGGATACAAGGTGCTGGTTTTATATACAATCTGAAACGTTTTTATCAAACTGGTTAGCATAGCCTTCACTGCACCCTCTTGTTATTGTGTTAAGACATTTATATTCTACATTTAGTAAGTTTCACATGTACCCTTGTAAGATGCACCGTAGATGTGGTCCCACCAATTACCCTCCCTCTACCCATCCTCCCGCCTTCCCTCCACCTCCCGTCCATTCCCTCTCCCCTTTCCCCATATTCTTGGGATATAATTGGGTTATAGCTATATGAAAGCTATAAATTGGTTTCATAGTAGGGCTGAGTACATTGGATACTTTTTCTTCCATTCTTAAGATACTTTGTTAAGAGGAACACTTAAGTACAGCAAGCAGACAGCCCTCAGAATGGGAGAAGATATTTGCAGGTTATGTCTCTGACAAAGGTTTAATAACCAGAATCCATAGAGAACTCAAACGTATTAGCAAGAAAAGAACAAGTGATCCCATCGCAGGCTGGGCAAGGGACTTGAAGAGAAACTTCTCTGAAGAAGACAGATGCATGATCTACAGACACATGAAAAAAAGCTCATCATCTTTAATCATCAGAGAATTGGAAATCAAAACTACTTTGAGGTATTTAATGAATGGGAAGGATTTAGTCTCACAAAAATAGGACATTTAAGTGGTAAATATACTAACAAAGGCAAAGCTTTTGACGGAATACAGAAAAAATTTGAATGGAAAGTGGTGATGCTACATAAATGATCATTCATCCAGGCATGTTTTTCAGAGACTATTTTCTGAATAGAAAGAAGTTTTATGATATTGATTAAGGTGATTCTGTGTAGTTAGTTTTGTAGCATCAGTTCAGACTGTTTAAGTTTCTAATTGAGTGTTTTTTAATCAAAGCTCCCAGTAAAAAAAATTATATTTGCAATTAGGAGCATGTGCACATTTCTTAAGTTGGTGGACAGTTTCTATGCATAGGACCACAGCTCTATCTCAGCTCTACCTCAAGGGCCCCGAGCACAGTGGTTCTCAACCTTCCTAATGCCGTGACCCTTTAATATAGTTCCTCATGTTGTGGCGACCCCCAACCATAAAATTATTTTCATTAGTAGCAACGAAAATACAGGTGCCTGCCACAATACCCTGCTATTTTTTGTTGCAGTTGTTTAGCTGTTGCGCAGCTGGCCCAGGTTGGGTTCGAACCTGCCACCTTCAGTGTACATGGTTGGCATAACCACTGTGCTAAGGGTGCCAAGCCTGGGAGACACTCTTAACTGGTGGAGGCCAGGAGATGATGGACATGTCTGAGTCTCCTGTTAGAGGGACAGTTCTTGAATTATGTTTGTTTAGAAGACCCCAGTTCTATGGAGCCCAATTATCCATACACTAGGTAACTGCATAGGTGGTTTATTTGGGAGGTGCCACCAAGGCCCACCTGCAACCAAGTTCTCATCTTTAGGTCTAGTTTTTGAAGGAACTGAATTTCACCACTCTTAAAAAGAATTATGTACTGGGCAGGGCCTGGGGCTCAAAGGAGTAGGGCACCAGCCCCGTATACCAGAAGTGGTGGGTTCAAACCCAGCCCTGGCAAAAAAAAAAAAAAAAAAAAAAAAAAAGAATTATGTACTTAAAAAAAAAAATCAATGTTGAGCAACAGAGTGATTGAGGAACATATATTAGGCCCCTCACAAGAAAATTGAGATCTGAGCCCCATGTGTGAGAATGGATTATCACAAAATATTTTTTTCTAGACATAGTCTCACTCCAGGGCTCTGAGTATAGTGCCATGGCATCTCAGAGATCACAGCAAATTCAAACTCTAGTCTCAACTTCAACTCTAGTCTCTTGGCTCAGCCTCCCAGTAGCTGGGACTACAGGATTGTACCATGATACTTGGTTTATTTTTTCTGTTTTTAGTAGAGATGGGGTTGTGCTCTTGCTCATGCTGGTCTCAAACTCATGAACTCAAGCAATCCACCCTCCTCAGCCTCCCAGAGTGCTAGGATAACAGGCCTGAGCCACCACCATCATTATAATATTAATAATTTAGTAAGACAGTTTTTTAAAAAAAGGAATGCACTTCCTATTGGAAATGATACCACCATGATGTTACTTGTGGCTAGTTTTCTAGTTAACAAAAATGAATTAAGTTGTTGAATAATTAAAAAAATTAAATAAAAAATATAATTTATCCTGTTTTATGAAATCACATTGTATTTGTTTACTAGGGCTACCATAACAGAATACCACAGACTGAATGGCTTACAGAGAAGTTTAAAAGAAGTACAAGTTCAAAGTGTCAATAGGATTAATTTCTTCTGAGGCCCTTCTTGGCTTGTAAATGGCTGTCTCTTTCTGTCTTCACATAATCTTTCCTCTCTGTGTATTTGGGTCTTAATCTCTTCTTCTTTGAGCTCATCAGTCATATTGGATTATGCCCCAGCCTACTGAGCTCATTTTGACTTAATTACCTCTTGAAAGACTCTATCTCCAAATAAATTCATATTCTGAGGCATGTGGGTTTGGAACTTCAATATATAAATTTTGAAAGGACACAATTCGGCCTATAATACACTTTTACCTTTTAATGTTTAGTTACAAAGTATCTGACAACATGAACAAATAATGTAATAAAGAACAATGAAAATTTTAAATACGAGCAGGGCCAATGATGAATGTGGTTGGGCTATTTGGATTATTTTTGATCAGGCTGACCTGGGCTATTATGGGAATACGGCCTTGTGGGTTGATTGTTTGAGAACTAGAATTAATTAAGATGCTCGGAGACTTCCGAGAAGCAGCTGATACTCCTCAGAGTTGTGTGTAAATCCCAAACTGCACTTTCAGTGCAGAGTCTGTGGTCACCAGGATGAAGTCCAGCTTGCTGTGCAAGTTGTTAATAAAATGTCTTTTTCTTGCTAGCATTTTACTCGCTCTTTTCAATTATTTTGGTGACTACCTCAAGCCACCATGACACTCTAGCAAAAACTCTATTCAGTTTAAGAATCAGAACCTCGTAAATTCCTTTGTAACACGTGTATTTTCTTTTCCTTTCCTTAACCTCTCCTTCACTCCACGGAGTAAACACTATCCTGAATTTCATTTATCAATGACTTGCTTTTTTATAGAATAATCACATATTTACTTAAACAATGAATAAAGTTTTTTGAGCTTTGTAAATTGAGCATAACTTTGTGTGGTTTTATGCAACTCACTTTTCCATTTCAATGTTACGTGTCTAAGATTTGTTTAGGCTGAATCAATAAGGCATAAGACATTCACTTCACTATTGTATAATATTCTATTAGCTGACACATATGCACATCTTCACTCTGCTGTGGGTAGAATTTAGCTTGCTTCTAGGTTTTTAGCCATGGTTAACTATACTGCTCTTACTGTACGTATATTTTTCAGGGATGTAAGAGAGCTGTTCTGTATACTGAGGTCTGGAATTGCTGAGTTGTAGGGAACATGATTATTTACAAATTCACAAATTGTTTTCCAAAGTGATGGTGCCAATCTATGTTTCCAATCAATGGCATTAATGACTTATATTGTGGTCAATGCATGATACTGTCAGGTTTGTAAATTTAGGACAATGTAGTAGGTGCCAAATGCTGCATCAAATTGGTTTCCAATTTACATTTCCCACTTCATATGTTTATGAGCCAGTCATGTTTCTAATCTATGAAATGCTTTCCTTCCTTTTTATTCTTTAGCCCATTTTTCTCTTAAGTCTTTTTTTTTTTTTTGTAGGAGTTTTTTTTTTTTTTTCTGTATCTAAATACTAACCCTTTGTTGCCTACATTTGTGGCAAATATCTTCTCACAGTTTGGAGGATCTTTCTACTCTTTTTATGTGTGTTGTATGAACAGAAATCCTTAATTTTAATGCAGTTGAACTTAGCAGTCTTTTCTTTTATGATTATTTTTTGTCTATTGTTTGAACAATTCTTCCCTATCTTGAGGGTATAAATATATTTTATTTAAAACTTTTATGGTTTACTTCTTCCATTTATAGTTTTATTCCTTAGTAATGAACAATTAGGTAGATTATGAGGTAGGGACTTAATTCCATTTTCCTTCCACATGGATTATCAATTATCCTATAAATATTAGAACAAACTCAAATCTTTGCTTTTGTATCTATTGCTAAATATTTCAATTAGAACTAAAACTTTGGAAAGAGGAGGAAATATATGAACTACTTGGCGAGTGGAATAAGACCTCCCAAGGATTGTTTCTGGGTTTTTTTATTTATTTTTTTTATTTTTATTAAATCATAGCTGTGTACATTAATGTGATCACGAGGCACCATACACTAGTTTCATAGACCGTTTGACACATTTTCATCACTCTGGTTAACACAGCCTTCCAGGCATTTTCTTAGAGGAAAATAAGGCATTGGCATTCTGATCAAAGAATAGGAAATTGGAAAGGTGATTTTTCCTGAAGAGACAAACACCTTCCAATGGAAGAGGTAGATGAAAATAAAATAACAAAATAAACAAGATAAAGGGGTGTCTGGGTAGGGTGGACACAATGAGATTTATCCTAAATTGGAATAATTCACATGGGGCATTCACAAGCTTGAATACGAAATTAAAAACCATCTGACCTTTACTTTTTTTTTTTTTTTTGATGATTAGAAAAGTTTATTTAACAAAAAGTTGAATATGAAAATGTCCAAGACCTGATTTTGATGTCATAGTAAAATAGGCTCACTGGAGAGGGGACATGGATTTTTCTGCACAACAGTCATTATTTAGACTCGTTCCAAGGCTTCTAACATGATGATAGTATTTCCTCATGTTACCACCATTCCAATATTGTTTCATTGCCCACTAGTTGTCAACTCCACATATCTATCTATCACAAGATTCATAAAGGGACCAAATCCCCATAATATTCTTTGGACATGTTTGCTACCATTTAATTTCAATGATAACTTCTTGTCCATAAATTTTTTCAGCTCAGGAGGGTGAGCTTTGCTCATGGTAACAACTCCACCAGATCAATATCTACTTCTTTGTAGGAAGACCTTTTTGTCTACATCAATTCTTTATCTTGTCAGACATACATGTAAGACACAGAGAAATGAAGATACAGAGTAAGTTGGTGGCAAAACTGTGGTTATAGTCCAGGTTGAACTGGTGAATGCTGTAGACCTATATGAAAACAACAAGGATACACTTTTTTTTTTTTAATCTGTCAGCACAGTTTGAAGTTTCTTTGGACTATTATTTCTTTGCTAAATGTATTGAAATGTAAACCATTAGCGTGTGCTGAAAAAGACTTCATTTTGAAAATTTTGTTCTTTACGCCTTCACCAAGAAAGAAGGTCCTGCCTGAAGATAATCCCTTCCATCATATTCCTAGCATGAATGAAATTCCTCTTTTAGAGCTTATCAGTTTGCTTCAGTGTGGAAAACATAAGCAAGAAAATATTTATCTCTTGATTAACAGGTTGAACTTTCTCATCTCCAGTAAGTGTGAACAGGTTGTTTGGCTGCTGACATAATAGATTGATTATAAGCAGAAGAAAGTAACCAAAACGCACTGGTTAGCTTCCCTACACTTCTTTTATGGTTGATAAAATGTTACAAAACTCACTGGCTAAGATCCATGACTTGAAGTTCTGTCTCTTTATTTCCCTTATGGAATTTATGTACAATAAATGTATTCATTTTGAACAGCTGGATGAGTTTTGACAAATATATACACCCATGTAACCACTGCAGTCAAGACAATAGTACATTTCAACCTGGGGTGGTGGCACATTCCTGAAATCCCAGTGTTTTGGGAGGCTGAGGGAGGAGGATAAATTGAAGCTGAGTTGGAGACTAGCCAGGTCTATATAGAGAGACTCTGTCTCTACAAAAATAAATGCCTGAGTGAATAAATAAATGAATAAATAGATAATAAATTAGCTGGGGGGTAGGGCTTTTGTCTATAGCCTCAGTCATTTGGGAGGCTGAGGTGAGGAGGACCCCTGGAGCCCAGGAGTTTGAGGCTGCTCAGGCTGTTATACTCCAGTCTGAGCAACAGAGCAAGAACTTGTCTCTCAAAAATAAAGTAATTATAAAATATATAGAACATTTATAATATTCCAAAAGATTCCTTTTGCTCTTACCTAGCCAATTGCTGCTCTGCTCTCTGGGGCAAGAGAACCAGTGATTTCTCTGTCACTGTAGATTAGATTTGCTTTTATTAGAGTTTCATATACCTAAATCTTATACTCCTTTGTAGCTAAGTCTTTCACTTATATTAGTGTTTTTGATATTTTTTTTAGGTTATTTGAATATATTAGTTGATTCCTTTTTATTGCTTGGTAATATTCCATTGTATGAGTATAATAATTTGTGTATTTATTTACCTGTGGGTGGACAGGGAGTTTTATGATTTGAGGCGACTATGATTAAATCTGCTATGAAATCTCATGAACAGATCTTTGTGTGGACCTGTTTCACTGCTCTTGGTTACATACCTAAAAGTAGAATTGGTGAGTTTTATAGTAAGTGTATGTTTAGCTTTACTTAAATATTAGCAAAGAAACTGCCAAACCGCTCACCAAAGTGGTTGTACCTAGAACCACTTAATATTATCAATTTAAAAACATTTTACCCATTCTAATGGGTCTGTGAGGTATATTAATTTTCATTTTACTAATGACTAACATATAGAACATCTTTCTATTTTCTTATTTGCTATCTATATTCTTCTATAAAATTTTTGTTAAAATCTGTGACTATTTTTATTTAATTTAATTTTTTTTTTTGAGACAGAGTTTTACTATGTCACCCTCGGTAGAGTGCTGTGGCATCACAGCTCACAGCAACGTCAACCTTGTGAGCTTAAGCGATTCTCTTGCCTCAGCCTCCCAAGTAGCTGGGACTACAAGCACCTGCCACAATGCCCGGCTATTTTTTGGTTGTAGTTGTCATTGTTGTTTGGCAGGCCTGGGCTAGGTTCGAACCTGCCAGCTCCTGTGTATGTGGCTGGTGCTCTAGCTACTGAGCTATAGGCGCTGAGCCAATCTTTGTCTAATTTTAATTAAGTTACTTGGATTTTCATTATTAAGTTTTAAGAGTTTTCTATATATTCTGGATCAAGTCCTTAGCTGGATATGCTTACTATCAATATAAATCCAGAAGTGGTTTTGCTGGATTATAATTTAGTTTTGTTTTTAGTGTATCACATAATGTCTGTAGCAGTTTATCTTCCCACCAACAAGGTACAAGGGTTCTCTTCTCTCCAGATTTTTACCAGCATTTATTATCTTTAAAAATTATAATAGCCATTCTAACTGGGGTGATATGATATCAACCAAACAACTCCATTGAAAACCGGGCAAAAAACATGAACAGAAGGTTTTCAAAAGAAGATAAGCAATGACCCAAAAACAAACAAAAAAAACCTATGAAAAATGAAGTGTGTACTATTGTTGTGTTACTCTTTATATTTCTCTTAAGATCTGTCAGTGTTTATACATGTAGGTGCTCTGATGTCAGATATATATGTGTTCATAATTGTTATATCTTCTTACTGAATTGACTCTTTTATCATTATATAATGCCCTTCTTTGTCTTTTTTGATAGTGTTTGACTAAGATATATTTTCTTTGATATCAGTATAGTTACTTGTTCTCTTAGTTTTCCACTTGCATAGAGTACCTTTTCCATCTCTTTGCATGTACTTTTGATATGTGTGTGTCCTTAAATAAAAGTTGAGTCTCTTGTACACAATATATAGGCATACCTTGGCTTTTTGTTTGTTTGTTCAGACACTCTGTATCTTTTGATTAGTGACTTTAACTGATTTTCATTTAAGTTAATTACTGATAGTTAAGACATACCATTGCCATTTTGTTAATTGTTTTGTGTTTAGTTTGTAGCTTTGTTCTTCTCTTCTTTTTTTTCTGTGTTCCTTTTGATTTGATGATTTTTATAATGATATATTTTGGCTCTTTTCTATTTGTCTTTTTTGCTTTTACTATAGGATTTTCTTTGATGTTATTTTAAGACTTCCTTAAGGCAGCTTATAGTTATAACATTCTACTTTAAGTTGGTAATAACCTCATTTCAATAGAATATAAAACTCTACACTTTTATGTAATTGATGCCTAAACTTACGTCTTTTTATAATATATTGTATATACATTAACAATTTATTTGGCTATAATTCTTCTTTTTTTAAAATTAAGTCTTTTGTACATAGATCATAAATACATTTATGACAATTTCAGTGTGTTGATTATTTGCATAAATTGCAGTGTTTACATCATTCTAATCAACATAGCTTTCACCTCATTTACCCAATTATAACATTAGGACATTTGTGTTCTACACATGATAGATACAACTTGTACTTGCAATGTGCTCCATAGTTGTGGTCCCCCTCCTATTCTTCCTACCTTTTCCCCCTCTCTCCCCTTCCCTCCTTCATCCTAGGCTAAAGTTATGTTTCATTTTTCATATGCAAGTGTGAGTTATTATAAATTGGTTTCACAGTAGTACTGAGTACATTGGATACTTTTTTTTTCCATTCCTGAGATAATTTACTAAGAAGAATATTTTCCAGCTCCATCCATGTAAACATAAAAGAGGTAAAGTCTCCATTTTTTTTTACTGCTGCATAGTATTCCATGGTATACATATACCACAATTTATTAATCCATTCATGGGTTGATGGGCACTTGGGCTT
>CAUYPK010142562.1:0-52958 GCA_963574355.1 Loris lydekkerianus
TGTTTCATTTTTCATATGCAAATGTGAGTTGTTATAAATTGGTTTCACGGTAGTACTGAGTACATTGGATACTTTTTTTTTCCATTCCTGAGATACTTTACTAAGAAGAATATTTTCCAGCTCCATCCATGTAAACATAAAAGAGGTAAAGTCTCCATTTTTTTTACTGCTGCATAGTATTCCATGGTACACATATACCACAATTTATTAATCCATTCATGGGTCGATGGGCATTGGGCTTCTTCCATGACTTGGCAATTATGAATTCTGCAATGAACAATCTGGTGCAAATATCTTTATTGCCAAATGATTTTTGGTCCTTTGGATATACACCTAGAAGAGGAATTGCAGGATCAAACGGCAGGTCTACATTTAGATCCCTGAGTGTTCTCCAAATTTCCTTCCAAAAGGAACCTACTATCTTGCATTCCCACCAGCAGTGCAGAAGTGTTCCCTTTTCTCTACATCCACGCCAACATCTGTTGTTTTGGGGTTTTGTGATGTGGGCTACTCTTACTGGAGTTAGATGGTATCTCAGAGTAATTTTGGTTTGCATTTATCTGTTGATTAAAGATGATGAGCATTTTTTTCATGTGTCTGTAGGCCATGCACCTGTCTTCTTCAGAAAAGCTTCTGTTCATGTCTCTTGCCCACAATGAAATGGGATCACTTGTTTTTTGCTTAGTAACAAATTTGAGTTCTCTGTGGATTCTGGTCATCAGACCTTTGTCGGTAGTATAACTTGCAAAAATCCTCTCCCATTCTGAGGGCTGTCTATTTGCTTTACTTAGTGTGTTTTTGGCAGTGCGGACGTTTTTTAATTTGATCAGATCCCAGCAATGTATTTTTAATGTTGCTTCAATTGCTCAGGGTGTCTTCCTCATGAAGTATTCTCCCCGGCCAACTTTCTCAAGCATGTCCCCTGCACTCTCTCTAAGAATATTTATAGTTTCATGTCTTAAGTTTAAGTCCTTAAACCAGTGGGAGTCATCATTATAGCTCATAGAAACCTTAGTCTCTTGGGTTCAGACAATCCTCTTGCCTCAACCTTCCCAGTAGTTGGGCTTATAGGCATCCGCCATGATGCCTGGCTAGTTTTTCTAATTTTAGTAGAGATAAGGTCTCGCTGTTGCTCAGGCTGGTTTCGAACTCCTGAACTCAAGCAACCCACCTGCCTTGGCATCCCAGAGTACTAGGATTACAGGCCTGAACCACTGCACCCAGCCTTATTTTACTGATTAAAATTTAAGTCTGATTTAAAACTCCCCTAGGAAAAAAAACTCATAAAAACATTTAACTTCCATTATAAAATAATTTCTGACAGTAACTTATGCAATTATTATAGATTGAATGTCTACTGAACAGTCATAATGTTACATTTTTATTACTACCTTAGTTCATATATTACCATTAATAGTCATATTTTATAATTTTACTATGTTTTGAAAAGTATCTTCTTAAGTTGGGTCCTTTTTTTTTCTAGTACAACCTTGAAAGGTAGATAGGACAGGTATTATTAGGACAAGAAATTGGCACATAGGGAGACAAAGTTTGTTTGTTTTTTTTTTTTCTTATCCATGGTGGCCACGTCAGGATATTGTCTCTTTCAGATCAGGTAGAATCAAACACAGTGTTCTGTTGCCTGAAGAAATCTTTGTCATTTACCTCATTTGTTACTCATATGGAAATAAATTTTATACCGTATCATTTATTTTTTCTTATGAGAAAGCATAAAATAGTATTTTAAGTAAATTAATAAATGCTATGTGGGAAATATAATAGAACAAAAGAAAAGTAAACCTGCCTTCTTGCTATCCAAGATAATTTTTTATTCTTCACAGTTGTTCTTCTGTGCATAAACATGGAGACATATGAAACTTATTTTACCAAATTGGAATATGATATCACAACACTTTTTCCCACTTACTATATTAGAAAACTTTATTAAAAGTTCTTTTAAAACATGACTCTTGATAACTCCTTACTTTTCCATCATGTGAATGGATCAAACTTAATGTATATAATCTCTGTTGTACTTTTAGGCTCGCTCTACTTCTTGTGTTATTATTGGTAATGTGCTGCTGAACATCCTCAGTGTACATTTCTGATAATTTCCTTAGGATATAGAAATCAGATTGCCATATCTAAAAGTGGCCTAGGCCGGTGGCGGCTCCTGCCTGTGTTCCTAGCACTCTGGAAGGCACAGATGGGTGGATCCCTTGAGCTTAGGAGATTGAGGCCAGCCTAAGCAAGAGTGAAACCCTATGTCTAAAAACTAGCTGGGCCTGTGGCGGGCACTTATAGTCCCAGCTACTCAGGAGACTGAGGCAAGAGGATGACTTGAGCCCAAGAGTTTGAGGTTGTTGTGAACTATGACACCATGGCGCTCTGTGGAGGGTGACAAGGTAAGATTCTTTCTCGAATAACAACAACAACAAAAAACACAACAACTCTGAATAATGGCAAAATAAAAAAAATTTTTTTAAGTGGCCTATGTAATTTTAAACTCTATCTTGTATGGCTTGATTAATAGACAGATTTGAAGGGTTCACTCACTGTAGGATCCTGCCTTTTTTGAACTTTGTTGCAAAGTCCATCTTTCTGATTATATGATTCATATCTCAAGAGAAGAATTTATATGGTGTATGTCCCAAAGTATTGTTGGTAAGTGTATATTAAATGATTAAACTGAACCTACATATGTTTCAAAAATGTCATAATATCCTTTAAGATAATTGATGACAAACATTTATCAAAACAAGGGCTGACGGGGCGGCGCCTGTGGCTCAAAGGAGTAGGGCGCTAGCCCCATATGCTGGAGGTGGCGGGTTCAAACCCAGCCTCAGCCAAAAAAACAAAAAAAACCCAAAGAAACAAAGGCTGAGAATTAACAGTCCGGGGTCCAAATAGCACCAAAAAGATTTAGGCTTGTGACTTTGCTAAAAGATGCTAAAACTGTTTCACTTCATGCTGCTAATTTCCAACAACTACCATATTTCAGTGAACTGTCCAAGAGGTGAACATTAAACCTTCTCTGCTCAAATATATTAAATATAAATCTAATGCCGGTTCTCTCATAGCTTTGGCACTTCTGTTATAATTTGGGTAATTTAATGTAGTAAGAGTGCCAAAAAAGCTTAATGTGCTTGGGTGATTTCACACAATAGATGATGATCATGAAAATATTATGTTGTTTATTTCACTTGAGATAAAAATGAATGATTAACTGAGAGATGGAAATGACACTGAAGTGACCCATTTCTTTTATAACAGCAATTTCAGGTTCTGTTTTCTGCATGCCAATGCGTATTAGTTGGGACTTTTAGTTAAGCAAAGCAGAAATCCAGTGGTGGTAACCAAAGCAAAAGGAAATGATTGTTATAAAAGACAGAGATACAGCTGGCCTAAAATTTGAGCTAAAATCAGAGCCTCAAGTACCAGAAGAAATCTCAGGAGTCTTCTCCATCTTTCATTTCTGTGTCTACTTTGTATTTGAAGAATATTTAATGGCTTTTTATGCTTCTGCCACCAAGCAAATAATGGCCACTAACATTAGCTAGATTTACATTGCTGCCATTCAATAGACTAGGCAAACTGAAGCTGAGATTTGCTTAATCCTTATTTTAAATTCCCAAGATGCATCCACAAGAATGAAATACTTAGAAAAAATTAAACAACATACAAACTTATCTTCGGATAACTATAAAACATTCTTGAAAGAAATTAAAGATCTAGGCTTGGTGCATGTAGCTCAGCAGCTAGGGCACCAGCCACAGGTATCAGAGCTGATGGGTTCAAATCGAGCCTGGGCCTGCCAAACAACAATGACAACTACAACCATAAAATTGGCATTGTGGTAGGCACCTGTAGTCCCAGAAACTTGGGAGGCTGAGGCAAGAGAATCACTTAAGCCCAAGTGTTTGAGGTTGCTGCGAGCTATAACACCACGGCACTCTACCCAGGGCAATAGCTTGAGACTCTGTCAAGAAAGAAAAAAGAAAGAAAGAAAGAAAGAAAGAAGGAAGGAAGGAAGGAAGGAAGGAAGGAAGGAAGGAAGGAAGGAAAGAAAGAAAGAAAGAAAGAAAGAAAGAAAGAAAGAAAGAAAGAAGAAAAAAGAAATTAAAGATCTAAATAAATGAAAAGATATTCCACCTTTCTCCCAGGCCTTCATGAATCCAAAGACATGATATTTGTTAAGACAGCAGGGTTTCCCCCAAGTGAATCTACAGATTCAACACAATCCCTATCAAAATCCCACATGTCAGTTTTGCAGAAATTAACAAGCTCATCCCAAAATTCATATGGAAATGCAATGTACCCAGTATAGCCAAAACAATCTTGAAAAAAGAAAAACAAAGTTAAAGGATTCTCACTTCCCAATATCAAAACTTACTGTAAGGCTATAGTAATCAAGGCCGTGTGGTACCATTGACCAGTGGAATACAATTGTCAGAAATAAAACCTTGTATTCTTAGTCGTTTTTCTTTCTACAGAGGTGCCAAAATAATTCAGTAGGGAAAGAATAGTCTTTTCAAGTTATGGATAAGAATACACATACAAAAGAATAAAACTGGACCCTACATAGCATCAAACACAAATATTAACTCAGAGTGAGTCATAGACCTAAATGTTAGCCTTAAAACTAAGAAACTCTCAGAAGGAAAGATGTTAATATAATCTTGGGTTAGGCAGCAATATGAAACATGAAAAGCACAAGCAACAAAAAAAAAATAGATAAATTGGATTACATCAAAATTTAGAAAAACTTTTCAGCTGCAAGAAAATGAAAAGACAACCTACAGAATGAGAAAAACATTTGCAAATTATATATGTGTACCTAATAAGAAATTTGCATTAAGAATATATAATTAACTCTTAGGACTCAATAACAAAGGCCCAATCAAAAAAGCATATCTAAAGAAGATAGACTGCAAATGATGCAGCCACTTTTGAAAACAGTTTGGCAGTTCCTTGAAATGTAACCAATTCTCCTCCAAGGTTGTATCCACAAAAGGACATAAAAACATTCACACATGTTCATACTGCCCTGTATTATTTATATTAGGCCTAAAGTAGAAACAACGCATGTGTTTAGTAACTGATGAATGTGTAAACAAGATACAATATATCCATATAATAGGATACTATTCAGCCATGAAAAAAGAGTAAGATACTGACACATGTTCCATTACAGACACACCTCAACAACATTATACTAAGCGAAAGAAGGTAGTCACTAAAGACCACGGATTGCATGATTTCCTCTCCATGGAACACCCAGAATAGACATCTCCTGAGACATAATGTAGAAGAAGGCACTTGCCTAGGCCCAGGGATGACAGGGGTGAGAAGGGGGAGGACTAGGGAGTGATCGGTAGGAGATTTATTTTTGGATGATTGCAGTGTTTTAAAATTGATTGTGGTGATGGTTGTACAACTTTGGGAATATACTAAAAACCATTGAATGGGAAGAAATGACCTAGTTTGGGCTATCTATCTACGTCTAGATGCATTCACTATGGCCAAGCAGACATGAACAGGACAGGAAGAAGAAGAAGCAGTTTTCAAAAAGGAGATGCCTACATAGATGACTCATCACTAAATATTATTTTATTGAACATACCCTATCTTTTATTTAGTTCATTGTGAGGTAGTTAGAACTTGCTTGTTAAAAGCATTATTGGGTAATATAAGCAATAATTTGACTTGTGGACAGTTTTTAACTCAGTATTGTATTTCTTTTGTCTCCGAAGAGACACTTTAATCAAAGGCTATTAGTAGAAAGGCAGCTGGGGTTGGCTTTATTTGCCTGTCCACTTCAGAACACAAATACTCCTATGTGAAATACCACTTAGAGACAGTGGCAATAGCCCATAAATTTAATTATTAACCTTTAATTCATAGCTAGCAAAATCAATTCTGGAAGCATCTAAGCTAATCAGGCTTCACTGACAATGCTAATCAGTTGTTCAGCAGTCTACCTTTGGCTTAATTGCTCTTGCACAACATTACAATTTCAAAATGTCAAGAATCTTCTTCTGGAAATGCAATAAATCATTCCTACATGGTGTTAGTAGAGAGCCTGTTATTCCCTTACACCTGACCTTGGCTGCATGAAGTTGAAATTGATCATTTACTGCAGTGGTACAGAGAAGAAAGGAGCTTCAATAAGAATCATAGCACGAAAGGAAAAAAATAGGAAGGCTTTGCAGCACATCCTTTCTTTGCAGCACATTCTTACCCAAAATGAACCAGGTGCTGTCGGATATTGTTTTTAAGGGTTTGTACATTCACAATAATATTTTCTGAAACAGATGAGCACTGAGGCTTTTTTATACTTCCAAAATTGTGTGATCTAAGCAGCATAAAACTACAATCTCAGCAGAAATCCAAAGTAACTCTCACTATAGATTCAAATCCAAAAATGACTGCTTCTTTTTTACTACTTTTCTCCAAATTAACAGAAGAGCCATCCACAAATATTTCTCAGAAAATCAAGAGGAAGGAGTAAAGCAAGAGAGGAAACTCATTGTTGAGGGTTGGTATGAGGCTTGACATGGACCTGGTGGACCCTGTCGCACTACTCACTGCAGGAGGCTGGACAAGGAACTTAACCTCTGTAAGCTTCACTTTTCTCATTTGGGCCCTGGACATAGTAATGGGTTGATGCCTCTGAAGCAGTGGCTCTCAACCAGGGGTGATTTTGCCTTACAGGGGATATTTTACAAAGTCTGGAGACATTTTTGATGGCTCCCATTACATGACAGGTACATAAAGTGGGTAGAGGCTAGAGATGATTCTAAATACCTCATAATGCACAGGAAAGAAGTATCCAGCCTAAAATGTCAGTAGTGTAGGAGTTGAGGGACTGCTCTAAAATACTTAGCACAGCTCTTGATACATAAGAAGCATTCAGGAAATCATTACCATTATTATTTGGTTTGTTACATTTACATAACCCACTTCCACCACAAACAGAAATTTTCTCTTTTCTTTCTCCTTAGCTAATTGATGCATAAATGTTTAAAGAAATACTCTACCTATAAATAATATTGGAACATTTTTCTTAATAATAAATGTAAGAGAACTTTTTCTTTCAACTAATATTTAGTTTCTTTAAATGATCTCTTCTCAAAATATTTATTGCCTTTTACTTTAAAAATTGTCCATAAAAGAATGTAAATCAGTGCAACCCCTATGGAGAACAGCATGGAGGTTCCTTGAAAAACTAAAAATAGGCGTAGTGGCTCACGCCTGTAATCCTAGCACTCTGAGAGGTGAGGAGGTGGATTGCCTGAACTCAGCAGTTTAAGACCAGGTTGAATAAGAGTGAGACCCTGTCTCTTCTAAAAATAGAAAAATTAGCTGGGTGTTGTGATAGGTGCATATAGTCCCAGCTACTCAGGAGACCATGGCAAGAAGATTGCTCAAATCTAGGAGTTTGAGGGTGCTATGAGCTATGACACTACAGCACTCTACCCAGAGGGACAGAGTGAGACTCTGTCTCAAAAACAAACAAACTAAAAACTAAAAATAGAACTACCCTATAACCCAGCAATCTCAATGCTAGCTATATGTCCAAAAAAGGGGATTCAGTATATCAAAAAGACATTGGCATACCCACGTTTACTACAGCACTATTCACAATAGCCAGGATTTAAAATCAACCTAAGTGTCCATCAGTAGATGGACAAATAAAGAAATTGTGATACATACACTCCTGCAATATTACATAGCCACAAAAAGAATGAAATCTTGCCATTTGCAATAATGCAGATGGAACTGGAGAACGTTACGTTAAGTGAAACAAGCCAAGCACAGAAAGACAAGTGTTGCTGTTCTCATTTAGTAGTAACTAAATATTAAAAACCTCATGGAAACAGAGAGTAGAATGACAGCCTCTGGTTTGGGGAACCGTAAGGGGAAGATAAAGCGGGTTAATAGTTGGTTGCAAAAATAGGTAAAATGAACAATATTGATAACACAACAAAGTGACTGTAAGTTAGGATATACTTTAACTAAAAGAGTGGAATTAGAATGTTCCTAACACAAAGAAATGATAAATGTCTGAAGTGACGGATGCTCCAATCACCCTGATTTGACTAATTCACATTGTACACCCGTATCAAAACATCACACTGCCCTATAAAATATACAACTATTATGTGCCCATAATAACTAAGAATAAAAATTCTTTTCAAACACCTTTTTAAAAATAAAATTGTCCACCATGAATGAACATGTAGCTCAGATTTTTAAATCATATTAAGTCTTTCAAGGGCAAATATTTCTTTGACACATGTAACCTTAGAAGTAAATCACAGGATGATAAAAATCTTAGATGTCATTGGATCTGATCAAAGTAGAACTCCATTGCTTTTCAAATAATTATTCTGTTGTTATAATAGATCAATAGTTCTATTAGCTGACTTCTTACTTTACTGGTTCTCACACTTAGAAGACCAAGAAGCCAGGGTTTCCCTGGGTTCCCCTGACCGGCAGGCTTCACTGTGAATCACTACCAGTGACTGCCAATTCAGCCCAAGTTACATACCAGTGTCTGTTCACCATCCTTCTATTCTCCTAGTTATTGCAGGGGCCTTTTTCTGCATACTACATTCTGCAGGCTCCCTCACCAACTGACCTCTGGCTATGCTGGCCCATGATGAGCAGTGATGAGAGATAAAACAGTAGACCAGAAGCCAGGGGGCTTTTTCCTCTCTCTCTCTCTCTCTCTCTCTCTCTCTCTCTCTCTCTCTCTCTCTGCTTGTCCTCCAGGTCCCACCCCAACCCACCAATGAGGCAGTCTTGGTTCCTGAGCTCTGGTACCAAGCACCTCCTCACCTTGGCTCTCAGTCCAACAGATGGCACATGCTCCCATTTTTATTCACCCACGTGTTATCTCACTATCCCTTTTTAGATTTTCCAACAACTTGTTTTGCCCACTTTTTAAAATAAACCAATTGTTCCATGCTAAATGCTCTTCACTGTGCTGTATTATTCACAAATATTCAGTTCTTGGCCAGGCACAATGGCTCACACCTATAATCCCTGTATTCTGAGAGGCTGAGGCAGGTAGATTGCTTGAGCTGAGGAGTTTAAGACCAGCCTGAGCAAGAGTGAGACCCTGTCTCTAAGAAATAGCTGGGCGTTGTGTTGGGTGCCTATCACCTCAGCTACTCAAGAGGCTGAGGCAGGAGGAACTCTTGAGTTCAACAGTATGAGGTTTCAGTGAGGTGTAACGCCTTAGCACTCTACCCCCAGGGTGACAGAGTGAGATAGTGTCTCACACACAAAAAAGAATATTCAGTTCTGCTAAAGGAAACAAAAATAAAGAAGTAAAAAAGGATGGATAGGTAGATAGAATTAAGTATAGAAATAAATATCTTTTTTAAGAGAAAAATCTTTAATAGATATTTTGCTAATGGTAAAATTCTAAGTAGTGAAAGAATTAAAAACAAGGTCTCAAAGAGATATCTGTATACTCACATTTGTATCAGCACTATTCACTATGTGCAAGTGGTAGAGGCAACCAAGTGTCTAGGAACAGATGAATGAAATATAGTGTGCACATATAATGGAATGATATTCATCCTAAACAAGCAAGGACGTCCTGCCACACGATACAACATGGATGAAACTTGACGACACTATGCTAAGTGAAATAAGCCATTCTCAAAAAGACAAATACTAGGACTGCCTGTGGCTTAGTGAGCTGGGCCCTGGCCCCAAATACCAAGGGTGGTAGCCGGCCAAACTGCAACAAAAAAATAGCCGGGTGTTGTGGCTGGCACCTGTGGTCCTACCTACTCAGCAGCTGAGGCAAGAAAATCACCTAAGCCCAAGAGCTGGAGGTTGCTGTGAGCTATGATGCCACAGCACTCTACTGAGGGCAATAAAGTGAGACTCTGTCGCTAAAAAAAAAAAAAAAAAGACATATACTACAGTGTAATCCCACTTACGTGAGATAACTCAGAGTAGCCAACATCTTAGAGACAGACAGTAGAATGGTGGTATTGTTTAATGGGTACAGAGTTTCAATTTTACAAGACAAGAACATTGCAGAGACAGATGGTGATGAAGGCTGCACAACATTATGGATACATTTATTAACACTGACCTATACTTAAAATGATCAGAACAACAAATTTTATGTTATATGTATTTTACCAGAATAACAAGATAGAAGGAAAAAAAAAAAAAAAAAAGAACAAGCCAAAGGTTACAGGCCAAGTTCTCCTTGTCTGACAGTTTGATGACTGTAGACAGCCATTAGAGGCAATGGTGAGTCCAAGGAGAACCATGCATCCAAACTTTCACAGTACTCCTTGGCAATTAGAATAAAGATATTTTTCTTCAGCAGCTTGTCTGGAAGTGACATTTCTCTTGCTTTCCAAGATCCACCTCAGGAGAAGTCAATTTGTCCACAGGAGGCGTAGTTTCCAAAGTTGTCTACAGCGAACCTCTGAGATATGTGAATGGAGTTTAGTTTTAGGGAACCAAAGTAGAAGTTCTCAAACAACTTTAAAATGTTTTGGCCATCAAATGATTCTCTTTCATTGAAGATGTACTTGCCATCCACTGTGTAGAGATTGTAACTGCCTTCAGCACTGGGGTCTTTCCTGAATAGCAAATTCATGACTGTAGCGTGCAGTTTCACACTATTCCACTCTTTCACTATTAGTCCGGATGCCTGAAAACGTTCCAGCAGTCGATCAACTAATTCTTGTAGCCTGTTGGAGCCGTCTTTCATGTGAACTTTGGCGTAAAGAACATCCACCATGCCAGGATCATCATTCATGCATTCTACCCCTGCCATCTCTACTTCTAGGGGCCTGCCTCCAGAAATGTCATTAATGAATTCTTCTTTACACTGCTGTAGCATCTCACGTGTCTGCTGGACCTCTTCCTCACTCAAAAGCACCAACATCCTTATAGTCAGATGAAGCTTTTTGGGATTCTGGAAAATGCTGCTATCAACGCCATGATCCATGGAACAGTTCTCTAGAACTTCTTCCTGGAACCTCAGAAATCTTTCTTGAACCTCAACTTCATTGAGGAACAAGGCAAGGAAGTGTGTGAAGGGCTGCTTTCTTCTAAAAGTGTCCAAAAGAACATCAATCTGAGTTCGGGCTGAAATTATACGATTTTGATGCTGGCCAGTGATTACAATTTCTCCATCTTGTCCAAGTTTAGGAATGCTAATAGAAGTTTTGGTCTCCATTTCTATTTTCTTCTTAGTGTATATGCTTGTAGAGCAGGCTGGGGGCCCTCACAGTAGACGGGAATCCTTGTGGGGTCTGCTCCACCTCATAGGCATCACAGGGCTCATCAGCACCCTCCATAGAGCTGTGATAAAAATCCTCATCATCTTCTTCATGTTGATAAGTCTGTTCCTGGATGGAATTCTTCCTGTAATTCCAACCATCAATTGTTACAAGCTGTGGGCGCAGAACTTCCATGACACTTTCTCCAAATAATATTCTAGTAAAATCCTGCAAGGACTAGGAAAATGGAGAAGGTAGGAGGAGACCCAAGAGACCACAGCAACAGGCCTGTAAAAAGAGAAATAAATATCTTATGATGTGTTAGGTGTAGGAAATAGAAGTTGAGCATATGTGTGCTGAACAGAGGGAGGTATGGAAGGACCCGTGAAGCACCCAAATATTTGTGTCACATTGAATAAACACAAAGCTCTGAAGCTACCTGTATCTGTGAGGTCTGTAATTGTCACCCATTGGTGACACTCCATCAGTCTGAACCCTCATCTCCTCTGCTTACAAAGCACAGATACTGGATGACTCATATCTATAGCCAGGTGTGCTCGGCCGTGCATTTCTCTCATCAAGCAAATTCGTGTTGTCCCTGAGCACCTCCCACCTGCCAGGGAGGGAAACCTTCACTCTGGTCCTCAAAAGCAGTGTGGAAGGCCAGGAAACACAGAAGTGGGACATATAACCATTGTATGTCCCCCATGTGGCCTTCCAACCTCATTCCCACTCTGTTCTGAATGTGTTAGTCCTCATTACTTCCTCCTTGAGTCTTTGTATCTGTGTAAATTAATTCAAACCAGGTATGGCCACCATCTTTACAAGGTCTGTGAGCCTTTTATTTCTATTGCTTCTAAGAGAGCTTGCTGCTTAGTGTACTTGGAAGTTACCATTTATCAAGACAGTTTCCCACATGTCATTTTGAATCAGGATTTGGCCCATCTAGAAGACCCAGACATGTTTCTAGGGCCAGCAGGTTACAGCTCAGGAATTGTCCCCCCACACTGAATAAAAGGTATTTTCCATCAGCTTCCGAAGAGTGAAATCTCAGCATGCCTGAACTTGCCTTTGCTTTCTTTATTTTCCAAAAAAAAGCACTAGGAGCCCCATCTGATAGGGATTTTGACTAGTGTGGTTGACAATTCAACCTATATGAAAGCAAACAGGCCTGAAAGCTGAGGCTACTCCCCAAAAGAACATCTGTATCACACAAGGTGGTGGAAAGTCTTTAAAATCTGATGTGGAGCCGGGATAGTAGCTTATACCTGTCATCCCAGTGCTTTGGAAGGCTGAGGCTATTGCTTAAAGCCAGGAAGTTGAGACCAGCCTGGGCAGCATAACAAGACCCTGCCTCTACTTTTTTTTTTAATTAGCCAGGCAGGGTAGCATATGCCTGTAGTCCCAGCTATTCAAACAGCTGAGGTGGGAGCATTGCTTGAGTTCAGGAGTTTGAGGTTACAGTGAGCTGTGATCATACCATTGTACTCTATCTGGGTGACAGAGTGAGATTCCATATCTAAAAATAAAAAAAGAACCTGAAATAATAATAAATAAATAGATGATAGATAGGTAGACAGATAAAAAGAAAATCTGATGTGGTTCTTGGTTGGCAGAAATGAGATAGATATTCCTGGTGAATACCAAAGAAATTAATTTAACCAGGTCAACAGTGCACCTAAAATGTGAGAATGTGCCCAGCTCTGTATTGAGTATTTTCCATAATTATCTCCTTTTATCTTTGAATAATTCCAAAGGTGGATGTTATAAACCCTACTTCACACCTGAGGCATTGGAGGGTCAAAAACATTCAGCCCTGTGGCAGGAGCAGGAAGTTGGCAGTTGTGGTTAGAAGCACAGAATATGGAGCCAGCCTGTCTGCATGTAGTTCCTAGATCTGCCACTTTCTGAGTGGATGACTTTGGATGCTTTATTTGATCTCTTGGTCTCTTCCTTTGTAAAATGGGGATAATTATAGTTCCTACTTCAGAGTTATGTGGATTCAATGAATTGATAATTCTAAAATCATGTAAGAGCTTCTAGCTTAGAGTGAGAGCCAATATAGTGATGGTTGAGTTTTTAGAAACCCAATCTGCATGCCCCCGAGTCTGCTACACCCCACTGTAGATCTGAAGCATTCTAGACCTCCACAAAGTGTGGCCTGCAAATATTTCAGGTAGGTTTCTGGGAAGCCTAAGGTGAGATTTCACATGGAAATGCAAGATGGTGCCCTCTGGAGGAACCTTTAAGGAAGAGAAGCAAGCAAGACAGAGTGAGCCTATGGTTTCAAGGGAAGCCCAGCCCCAGCCTGATCCCATTCTCATGAGTCTCTGGATACCACTTGCAGAGATTGAGGGGGTGTTAAGGGGCAAGATGATAGCAAAACCAAGGACAGTTCTTCAGACACTTTAACAGCAAAACGGAATAGATATGCTGAACCCAGTGAAAAGAGTCCCAGGGGACCTGAGAGCCAGAAGCCAAACTAGAGGGATCAGCAGCATTGGTGGCACCTTCAGGCTTGTGGAAACACACAATTACAGCACCAATCCCAGACCTTCAGCTTCAGAACCTGCAGTTTTCAAAGATCCCCAGGTGTTGGCACGCTAAAAATGGAGGCTCAGCTTTCTAAAGGAGTTTACGTAATGTACATGTGTATGTGTGCAAATAAGTCTTCAAGGTCTCAATCAGCTCTAATAACATTTGTATCAGAAGAGCCTTTTATTACAGCATTTCAGCATTTCGTAAACCACAAGTGTAGTGTACCTGTCAATGGAGTGGATAAGGAGGCAACAAATACAGTACTGAGTCTTAAAAACATCAGAAGGAGATGTTTTTAAGAAGGAGACAGCAAGCTTTACCAGGGACCCAAAGTTACACTTCACAAAGTTTTCTAGAGTTGGAAAGCCTCCAGGGGCTTGCTGCAGCATATGAGTAGGACATGCGATGTGCCAGCAAAACACACTCTTCATGGCCTGGCTCCGCCTGGCTGGGGCCAGCAAATGAGGAAGTTTCACAAATATTTGTTTTCATTTTATTGGCGGCACAGTGCTCCCTGACACAGGGCAACTGAAAGCTACAAAATGCCCTGGAAAGAAAGATCCAGTTTAGAGTTCTGATCAGAGGAATTTTTATAGCCAAAGCAGGTGGCCGATATTTTGGTTCATAATGTGTGTGAGGTCTGGCTTAGGGATTTAAAATAATTGTACTAAAAGAGGTAAATTCATAAGCCATCAGTATTTCTTGCCAGACCTTCACACTTCCATCAGAATTTAGGGGAAACATTATATGTATTATACATGGTATTCTTATCCTCAAGCCACCCAGAATGTCACTATCCTTCTTAAAGTAAACTTTGTGCTTCTTGAATACTGGGCATGAGTGTCCAGAAAAGGTCACAAATGCTCCCAGTGCTCATTTCCTTCCTGGAGAATATATTACCCAGACCATTTTGGTTTAGACAGGATCGTGTGACCTCTCTATTCAACAAAACCTGTCAATGAAATGAAAATGAAACTCTTTTCCTCTGTGCTGGTGACTGAAAGTTGTCTGTTCATATGGCAGTGCTTCAGGTTGAAGAGAGTCCAAAGTTCTCTGCCTCACTGGACAAAAGGAGTCCTCACTGACTTTGCATGAATAATAAGAGATTCCAGAGTTGTCCATTGTAGAATCTTGCAATCCCTTGCTCTGTTTATTACAACATTAGCAATAAAGAACATGGAAATTTATTGGCTAAAACATTAAGATGGCCTAAAAATAGTGGATTTGGAGTCAGAAATCCACCAAAACCTGGGACAGATTCAAGTCTCAGCTCCAACACTTGCTTTGTGTATAACATTAGGAAAATCATTAACCATCTCTGAATTTCAGTAAAATTGGATTGAGCTGCATAATCTCTAAACTCCCTTTTTCCCAACTCCAGCATTCTGTAATTCTTTGAAACCCCATGTTACACTGTCTCCTTTTAGACTAAACCTCCCCTGACACATACACTATTGTTGGAAATGAGTAACTCATGTAAATGTAATGTATACGCTATGCAAATTCTACAAGGATATCCTCTATAAAGAATCACAAAATCAGTTGGTGCCTGTAAAAATATAGCAATTTCTGTGAAGGAAGTTCTGTAGGCACATAAGCTTTCTTCGCAGGGCCAGACCTTGCATTTGCCTGACTTATTCATCTGCCCGATTCACAACAGAAAGTCTTTTAAGGAAGCCATTGTCACATTGAGGACAAAAAAAAAAAAAAAATTTTTTTTATTTTTAGTAGAGATGGGGTCTTGCTCTTGCTCAGGCTGGTCTTGAACTCCAGTGCTCAAGCAATCCTCCTGCCTTGACCTCCCAAAGTGCTAGAATTATAGGCGTGGGCCACTGTGCCCAGCCCCATAGTCTAATCTTCAATATGAATACTGGAGACCAAGGTAGATGGCAG
This sequence comes from Loris lydekkerianus, assembly GCA_963574355.1. Classification (NCBI taxonomy): domain Eukaryota; kingdom Metazoa; phylum Chordata; class Mammalia; order Primates; family Lorisidae; genus Loris; species Loris lydekkerianus. Next base: position 15,699 of record CAUYPK010142562.1, read on the forward strand.
CTGAAAAATGTATCCTCTCTGAAATTTCAGGACCTCTGTTGACCCATTTGGACTGCAGGTTGCCACTTAGTAAATTACTTGCATGTAGATTGATTGGCGGGAGGAGGGGGTCTTCAAGTTTCTCCAAATCCTCCTTTTGTTTCCAATACACAGCGCCATTGCCATGACATCCTCCTCACTGTACACATGCATTCACTGCCTTCTTTCTCTTTTTCCTTTTCCTCTTGCCTTGTGATATGTCAGATTTTATGCTGCAGACAAGGCTTGGACTGAAGCAGACAGCAAGACTTTTTACCTTCCTTTTAAAAAAATACACGAACTCTTCACTTTCAAAGTGAAAAGAGCAGCTTCTTTTAGGCTTTTTAAAGGCTGAGCTCTGAATATTGATCCGAGTGGAAGCATCAGGAAATTGGACAGGGGCAAGGGAGAAACTGTGGTGAGAAAGGGTGAGGAACTGGGGTGAGGAATTAAATGCAGTGGTTATTTCCCATAGTGCATTGTTGCTCATGAAATGACTATGTCCTCCCACTGTGGTCCATCGGTTTCAGAGTTCTTCAGCAAACAGAATGCATTTTCTTTCTCAGTGCCTGTCTGTTTACAGTTTGTCCTCTCCAGGACTGTTCCGGCCACTCAGCCTCTGCAGCTCCCAGATTAATTGTGCAAGGCCTCCTGCTTCACTGAGCCGGCCATTTCAGAGGGAAAGTCCTTTGTCACACCTGCTCAGGCTTTCCAGCTCAAATGCATATTCAGGAGCCCCAGAGACCAAAATCCACTTCCATCTACCAGGTAGCACGGAGGCTACTGCTCTCTTGCCACCGGGCAGATAGAAAATAGATTGTTCTGATTCTTTCACTACTGGTGAAAGCCTGTGAGGACAGACTTTAAAGTAGGAAACAGCAAAAGGTTTTGGTGGATTTGGAGGGGTTTTTTTTTTGTTTGTTTGTTTTTTGCATTTGGTCCTTTTGTTTTTATATTTGGGGACTGGATTAGAAACCTGGGTACTGCTGACTTATCAAGTTTAAATAAAGAAGATGAACCATGATTATAAAATTATTTTTCCAAAAAAATCATGCTAAACGAAACATTACTCAAATTTTAGTTGCATGTTCTATAGGAATTTATTCTTAAGTCCTGTAATCTTCAGAGCTAAAGTTTAATCTTATTTTTATTGTTTGGCTACAAGTACACATTTATTGTGACCACCCCAATTTTGTCTTTTCCCCTCATTCAACTGACTTTGACATTATCTTTCTATCTCTACCACTCTCTGTTGCTGTTGACCCCTCACGTGAGTTTGCTGTCTTCCTTCCCTTTCTGGCAACATCTTAGAGTTCTCCCTTCTTTGATATACTGTTTTTTTCTGCCCTCTTTTCCTGTCTGACCTTATTTTCAAGTTCTTGATTCCTCTTTACCTTTTTCTCTCCAATTTCTATCAAAGTCTAAACCAATTCTACTTGTTTCTATCCTACTGGCACTTATTAAGAGTCAAATTTGAGTAAGAATAACAAAATATTTGACTGACTTTTATGCTAAGGAACTTAAATGTATGTGATTCATACAAGGGTGATATTCCTCCTAAGTCTTGCTTGCCTAAGGAAGGTAAAATTCCATGAAATCATACTCATCAGAATTCTATTCTTGGTAAAATATTACAAATTTCCCTTAATGGCAGATTATTAGGATAGCCAAAAATAGTTGATATTCCTTCCATTGAGAGGTAGGGTATCCTCTCTTTCAACTTCTTTCACCCATAAAATTTGGTACACGTTTGGCTGTGCTAGTTTGAGGGCTATGGAAGAGACTGACACTTTTTTCTTTTGAGACAGAGTCATGCTCTTTTGCCCCAGGCTAGAGTGCCATGGCCTCTGCCTAGCTCCCAGCAACCTCAAACTCCTGGGTTCAAGCAATCTTCCTGCCTCAGCCTCTTGAGTAGCTGGGACTACAGGCCCTGCCATCATGCCTAGCTAATTTTTCTATTTTGGGTAGACGTGTGGTCTCTCTTTGTTCAAGCTGGTCTCAAACTCCAGAGTTCAAACAATCTTCCTGCCTCAGCTTCCCAGGGTGCTAGGATTATAGGCATGAACCACTGCACCCAGCACCCAGCTGAGACTGACACTTCTCTGCCGGCTCTCTTGGAACACTCAGCTCCCTTTGACCATGCTGGAGAAGCCATGCTTAGGCATTCCACTCCATAGCCCAACCTTCTCGGCAAGGCTCCTGGCACATGAGTAAAGCCAGCAGGAAGACCTGTCCATATGTTAACCAAATACCACCTGGTAACCTCAGTTAATGTCTTAGGGAGCAGAGATTCACTTTGCCAAGCCATACCCAGATTCTTGACTCACACAATTCTGGAATGTAAGAAAATGATTGTTTGGAGATACTATGTTTTGAAGCAATTTATTATGTATTAAAATATATCAAATGTCACCAGACTTTACTATGGACTGGTAGAACTAGAACTCCCAGAGGAGATGCCCTGGGCCAACTTGGAGCCAGAGAAGCCAATGCCGTCCCTCCTCCTTGTCACTTGAACCAAAGGATCCTATGTCTCTTAGCCTGAAGCCACTCTGGGTCATTTGAACATCAATTCACAAAATCAATGTGCAGGAAAGTTATATTTATTTTTCTCAGACAACTTAACTTCTGCTTTAAATGTTTATTCACTCACATGTATCATCAGAGAATCCTCCCCTTTTCTAGGGATCAGCACACTATGGCCTGTGGTTGCCTGTTTTTGTATGTCCTCTAAGCTTAGAATGTTTTCTTTTTTACATTTTTTTTCAAATTAATATGAGGGTACAATTTTTAGGTTCCATTGTTCTCACTTCCAGGGTAAAGATTCATTTGTAGAAGAGCCCCTCACCCAGGGGGTGTGTTATATGTCCTCTTTTTTACATTTTAAAAGGGTTATTTAAAAAATAAAAGAAGAATACGAAACAGAGATGACAAATGGTCTTCAGAGTCCAAAAATTTTGCTGTTTGACTCTTTACAGAGAAAGTTCATCGCTACCCCTTGTTAACACCCAGAATATTGAGAATCATATATTAAACAGGCTCTGGGTTCTGTTATGTTGCTTTAAAAACTGCTGGTTGTTTTTGTAAGCAAAGAGTTAACCTCAATAAACATAAAACTGTGAACTCTCCCCCACCCCTTGCTGATGCGCAGCATCTGAAATCTTAGTTCAGTTCTTTTAGCCTTAACTGGATTTCTGGGAGTCTGACCCATGACCCATGCCTACATGTCTTGTGGACCAGCCACAGATTGGGGCAGGTTTTATACACAAAAGTTGGACTCATTTTCTGTGGCTGTCTCCCTTCTGTTATGTACCCCTTTTTCATTTTCCATAAGCTCTCCTCACCCTGAAGGTGAAGTCTACATAATTGCAAACTCTCTGAGTTTGAGTTGCCCTCAACTAGGGACTGCCCTTAGGCTAAAAGGCATCAAAAACTGGGAAACTCACTAAAGGGCATTTCCTTTACTCCAGTGTCAACTCCACTACAGAATCTGCTTTCCTCGGGTTGGTATTCCCATGCTTTTAGATGGTTGTTTTGTATGGTTTGTCCAGAGCTTAAAACTCTTATCTCTAGGAGTGTTGATTGAATAAAAACTATTCAAACAATACCACAAACAAAACTTCCTCATTGACTCATTTCTTGAGAGCCCGTCACAAGGTTGTATTTTGTTCATCTCTGTGTATCTGATGCCCAGAGTATTTTTACTCAGTGTGTGGTCTCTAGACCAGAAGCACTGGGCTCACCTGGGAGCTTATTAGAAATGCAACATCTTAGGCCAGTGAGGGCTACATCATGGGCACTCGGCAAATGTTTATTGAAAGAGTAAATAAATACATTTTTTAGCACAACATTTATTCCTAAGTAAGGTGTGCTTACGTTAAAAAGTCATTCTTCTTTAGGATTTTAATGTCAATATCTGATTCTGATGTATTTTCCTAAGAAAACTCTTCCTAAACTGATGGAGAATTTGGTTTATAAATATGAGTCTGAACAGTAAAGCAGATGTATTTTAAAACTCCATCGAAAAATAGAATGTCCAGCCAGGCGTGGTGGCTCACGCCTATAGTCCTCGTTCTCTGGGAGGCTAAGGTGGGAGGATCACTTGAGCTCAGAAGTTCAAGACCAGCTTCAGTATAAGTGAGACACAATCTCAACTAAAAATAGAAAAATTAGCCAGACATGGTATTGGGTGCCTATAGTCCCAGCTACTTAGAAGGCTGAGGCAGGAGGATTGCTTAAATCCAGGAGTTTGAGGTTGCTATGAGCTGGGCTAATGGCATGGCACTCTACCCTGGGCAACAGAGTAAGACTCTGTTTCAAAAAAAAAAAAAGAAAAGAAAAGAAAAAAGAACTTCAAATAAATCTTAAGAATGGAAATTCCAGCCACTACACTTAGAGGGAAGCCAGCATCATGTGCGGTTGTAATTGAATTGGGAAACTTTATGGATCAAATCATCCATCCACTTTTTAAAGAAGTTTTTCCTCCAGCCTCTAGGCTATAGATGAAAATCTCCCTTAAAAAAGAATCTCCCATTCCCACTGCATGCATAAATTCATCCAGATAAAAGCATTCTTCTTCACTGGCAAGCAAAACTGATGATAATTATGGTCCCTGCCAAAGCAAATCCTGTCATAAAAATATTTCTGATAAATGTTCATAGTTCATAAAACTAAAAAATTTTCAAATATAGAACATAGAAAAAGCTTGACGAACCAAATGAATGTATCACCTTTACATTTAAAAATAATCTTACCCAATAAACATTTGTTGATTCTTCTTCCCTAATGGCAACTCTTAATGTAATTGTATAGTTACATTCTTTAAATGAAGAATCCTAATTTAGAAGCATGCAAATAGAAAGCCATGCTAATCAACAAAAAGGACCATCGAATAGTGAAAAGTTAGAAAGAAAGCAAGCAAAAGAAAGTCATCTAAAATAATCTGTAACATATACATAAAGAAGCAACAAAAACATATTTGTGTACCTGAATCTTGATAATTATTTTGCCCATAGACAGGTAAGTAATGTCAAAATTCTTACTCAGAATGAAATGAATTAATCTAACATCCTCTTTTTCCAAGTGATCTGTAATTTCTGTTATCACATAGAAGGCATTAAGTAAAGTTTATGTTGTTGTTGTTGTTTCTTTTCCTATTCTGGGCATATAATGTTAGTAAGCAAGTGCAATTTGTGGAAATGATGCTTCTAAATAAGAATGGAACGACACATTTAATAATAAATCCTCTTAAAAAGAAAAATGTGATTTTCATTTGAATATCAAAGTAAGTTCCCTTAATAAATAGACAGGAATAGATGAGAATATTTATAATTAGTTAGTAGTTGGCAGCAGTGAATTCTGTCTATTTCAGGAAAATCAGCACACAGAAATGAAGAAATAGTTGTCAACATCAAAATAGGTATTTTCCAGTTTTTAATCAAAGTGGATGTGAGGATTGGCCTAGACTCTAACAGCTATTTAATGATGCAAATTTGGTGAAAGCTTCAGCCAGATCCCAGGGGACCAAGGGCAGGAACACTTCCCCTGGGCTTTTAGCGGACTCACTGGTAATGGAGACTGTGGTTTCCTTTCCTGTGGCTTCTGCATTATTGAATGACTATGAGTTAGGAGCATGAGCTGTAGGATCAAACAGACCTTGGTTTAAATCTGGGCTCCACCATGAATTAACAGTGTGACCTTCTGTAATTTCATGAGCTTTTAAACCTCTGTTTCATCTTTAGAATAAGGAAGAGTTATAAGCTCCCTTATCTCACAGGACTGTTGAAAGAATTAAATGAGACATTTCACAGAATATCCTTATTATAGTGCTGACACAGAGCAACTGCTCTGGAAATGGTTCCTCCTCCTCCAGTAAGTGATGTGGAGGTAGGGAGAATGTTAGATTAGATGCCAGCCTTGATTCAGAAATAGTTCATGTCTAGGACAGCATTGTCCCACAGTCTCCCTGGGTTCTCATCGGTGCTGCCCAATATGGTAGCCACTAACTGCATATAATTAGGGAACACTTGAAGTCTGCCTAGTGCAACGAGAAGCTGCATTTTAAGTTTTATTGATAGTAATTAATTTAAATATAAATGTATCTAGCTCCATGAGGCTACTGTGAAGAGATTAGAGAATGCAAATTTAGAATAAGAATCACAAGCTCCAGTGCATGGACAGAGGAGACAAGTCACGTGAATGAGAGAAGTGAGCTGAGTAGGTGATGGCGTCGGTGGGGCTTGAGGAAGACACGTCTTTACTGAAGGCATCAGCCAGTGCTAGCCTCAGCCCATGTAGTTAGGTAGAAATACATTCAGCATTTCTAATGTTTCAGGAGAAGCTAGAATGCAAGTTTTCATGCAAAGTCTCCTATTCTTTGAAGTATCAGCTAACTAGAAAAAGTTTGGAACACAGTGCAGGCCAAACAAAACATGTTTCCTAACCAGATGTAGGCTGCAAAACACCACTATACAATCTTTAGTTTAAAACCCACTCCTGAAATCATGGAAAAGTCTTCAGATTAGTCTGTCTTAAGGAAAAGCAGGAAGAGTCAGTCTTGATACACATCACCCATATTTGCAAAAAGTAGGACTTCCTGGGAATCCCATGAATGGCAGCCTTATTGTCTGCAGCAAACCTTCAAAGCCTAGCTGAGCCTGGGACCTCCATTCCAAGCAGCTTATAAACTGAAATAAGTTTGTCTTAGGAAGAATAATCTCGTAAAATGTTAGTGCTTCCTGGTTCAGCTCATCCCCATTACTGACTGTCCTCTGCTGTAAGAATTTCCCACAAAAAGGCGAGTGACAGGGACAGGAACCTTAGGACTTGACAGCAACTCCCAATCAAGGGAAAAAATGAAAAGATTTGGTCTTGCTTGAAGTTAAAGCTTGTTAGAACCTCGTAGGCTACCAGAGTTTTCCCCCAGTGTATTTATTTACTTATCCCTTTACTTACTGGACATATATTTATTAAGCAATTCTTATGTCTGGAACCCCTGTGCCACTTCCTTACCCAGATGACATTGACTGTCAGAGATTCAAAGCTCTCATCCTGGTCTTCCTTCTTGGAGCAGCTGCTTGTGAAGGCAGCATAGCCCTGGGTTAAGAGCATTATCTTTGGCTTCAAATAGGCCTATGATTCCAGTTACCCACTTGCAACTATCTATGGGGCTTTAAGCAGGACATCTATACTTCTTAATACTTCATCTACAAAATGGGCAAAGTAGGAGTAGCTTCCTTATAAGTTAGCAAGAGGATTAAATGAGAAAATCCTGTAAAGGGCTTAGCATAATCATAACAAGCCCTCAATAAAAGACATTTCCAGATAAGCAATTATATCTCTGGTTCATAGCATACTAGTAGCATACCAAGGGAAGGATGCAATGGGGTTATCTGCCCCAGCTGGGCAGGGTATTTTTTTCAGAGATTTCATTTAGAGTTGTTGGTTCCGACTGAAAATTCAAAGCAGAATAACTTGGTTTTATTATTGTTTTAAAACTATCTACAGACATTGTACCCATTGTTGTCTGTTCCTGGGGAAAGCCCCCTCCTTCGACATACCACTAGCTTCATACTTTTCTCCTATGTGGTCTTACTTCCTAAATATCTTTAATATTTGTTTTAGTTTCCCCTGGAATACTGTTGGGTTGAAAATAGATGCCATACGAACACAGTTTGCCCAGAACTTTCCCACTTTGAGCACTGAGAGTTCCACATTCCTTAGTCCTACACGATGGGGACACTTGGTTGCTCTGGATTCACCAGGCATCAAGGAAAGATGGTGAAGAAGAAAAGAAGTCAGGGTTCTAATACCAAGAGTTGGGCTGGGCACAGAGGCTCATGCCTGTAATCCCTGCACTTTGGGAGGCCAGGGCAAGAGGATCCCTTGAGGCCAGGAGTTTTAGACCAGCCGAAGCAACAGGAAATCCTATCTCTAAAAAAAAAAAAAAAAAAAGTCTTTAACTATGAACTGGGCATGGTGGCGTGCCTGTCATCCTAGCTACTTGGGAGGCTAAGGCAGGATGATTGCTTGGGCTCAGGAGTTTGAGTTGGCAGTAAGCTACAATGATACCACTGCACCCTAGCCATAGAGACAGAGTTGAGACCCTGTGTCACTAAACAAACTAAAATAAAATAAAACAATCCAAGAGTTTGAATACCATTTGGTGTAACATCAGAGAAACATACATATGTTTCATATCTTGGCTAACACAGGCTTTGCCCAGAACTCCTGCCTTTAGCTTCACACTAACATCAGTCTTTACCCACTGATGGCCTCCATATGCCCAGACTCATCTCAGTGAATCTAGAAGTACTGAGTTAGCAACCATCTGCTTCATGTCCTTTCTTGTGTCTTGTGTTCTGATGTGCCTGCTAAGGGAATGTTTGACATACTCTACAGGAAGCCACACAGACGTGCAGCGTGAGCCAAACTGATCATTGCATAATTGATAATAGGTCTTTTGTATTCACATTCTATTTAGATTATTGTAAGGAGCAGGTGACAGGTGTTCAGAGAACATTACCCAAGCTGCCTGTTGACTAGAACATCCTGAGACCAGCTGGGGCAAGGAGCCCAGAGGAAATCCCCATGGTAATTTAATAGTTCACAGGGCTTTGGGTTTGTGATTACAATGAGGAATTAAAGTGATATTGACCACCCACTGAAGAAGGGCCAGGGAGATTTTTCTCTTCATATTTTTATATTTACCATTTTGTTGCCAAGAAACTCTGAGCAAGGTGACAAAGAAGAAAATTTTATTTTGCAAAGGGTGTGTGTTGTGATTAACAGGAGAAACAATTAAACAGAAAACATCAAGTAAGTGGCTGAGTCTGCTTTGAAACACCCAGTTCAGAGCATGCCAATTTTAGGGTAGAGGAGAATTGCTCAACTTCTGTTTTCAAAGAACACCTTAGGATGCAATTTTTGGAATTAAAATGGGAAACAGAATCAGGCAGAACATTTCACCTGATTTTCTCACAGTTAATACTCTGGGTTTACAGATCAATTTTTTCAAAGTTATAGAGCCACCACCTTGCTCTGTGTTTTAGAATTTTTTTTTTTCCCTTGGAGGCAGAGTCTCACTCTGTTTTCCATGCTACAGTTCCATGGAATCACAGCTCACAGCAGCCTTAAACTCTTGGGCTTCAGCAATCCTTTTGCCTCAGCCTTGTAAGTAGCTGAGACTACAGGTGCCCACAACACATGGCTAATATTTCTATTTTTAGTAGACTTGGGGTTTTGCTCTTGCTCAGGCAAGTCTTGAGCTCCTGAGCTCAAGGGGTCCTCCCACTGGGGCTACCAGAGTGCTAGGATTACAGGCTTGAGCCACCGGCCTATGTTCTAGAATTTACCAGAGTGCTAGGATTACAGGCATGAGCCACCGGCCTATGTTCTAGAATTTAGTTTCAGTTGGCCTACCTTTTGTGGATGTCTCCCCTGTTTTCTTGAGCAGTTTGGTTATTCAGAACAAGTGTGGGTCAGAATTCATTCATCGGCCTATTGACAAAACATTTGGTAAGTGTGTGAACTGTATGAATGCATGATATGAGACACGATTCATTTGATAGCCAGAGCTATTTCTGGAGTGTCCCCTCCATGGCACACTCTCAGCAAAGCAAGCAGTAGAGACAGATTTTGCACATGAAGCTGACCTTCCAGTGGGGCAGGCGGGACCATTTGTTGATACTTGCTATGGTGAAAAAGTAAGTAGAGTGAGGAAAGGGTAGGGGAAGTGAAAAGTAATATTGGACCAAAGACTTGAAAAAGGTGAGTGAATTAGCCAAGTGAATATTTGGCGGGAAAATGTTTCTGGCAGGAGAAACTGCTTATGCAAAGGCTTCAAGGCAGAAAATACCTCCATATTTGGGGCCATGGTAAGGACTTCATCTTTGTTTTAACGTAGCGTTTTTCAGCCATTTTTATCTTATGGGACACTTGGACCTATACTTAAACTTCCACAGCACACACAAATTATATTGATCAAAAAAAAAAAAAAAAAGAATATACTTACTGTGTTTTAAACATCTTTCAAAATAATTTAATTAATGGTCTTTAAAAAATTTTTGCAGCACACCAGTGTGCCGTGGCACGCTGGTTGAAAATCACTGGTCTAAATGAAAAGCCCTCCTAGAGTTTGAATAAAAGAGGGATTCAAGTCAGGTTTTAACGGGATCGCTCTGACTGCTGCATGAGAACCAATGCCCAGAGGAAAGACACAGTCTGGCCCTCAACAAATGTATAATTGCTGCAGAAGACAGCTATTTGTGGCATTTTACTTATAATGAAACAGAAGGAGGTAGCAATGGAATCATAACAGGCCACCTGAGGAAGGGAGGTTCCTTCAACCATCAGGGAAGGCTTCTTGAAGGAGGTGGCCATAGAAAATGTTTTTTCTTTTCTTGAAGTTCTTCCTTCCTCTCTCTCTTCCTTCTTCCCTCTTTCCATCTTCCCATATCTCTTTTTTATTTTTTGATGATGTTTTGTCTTCTTTTGTTTTCACCTTAGTAATAGTTGACTCAAGGCTAACTTTTATATCTGCTTTTCTTTTATGGCCCCTAAATCTGCCCTAACTTCATTTTTCTCCCTTCAGGCAAATAGTTACTCAGAACACTGAGTACTGTTTTAAAGCAGGTTTTAAGCCCTGAAATGATGAGTTCTGATGTTTTAAATATGACAGTTAATTAAACTGATTAAAATATTTTAAGTGAAGGGGTTTGGCATGGCGGAGAGAAGTACAGATGAAATTAGACTGGCACAATGACTAGTCGAGTGTCGATAAAGGCTGAAGCAGGGTGACGGTGGGGCCCCAGAGGGTTAGTCAGTATGCCGTTCTCTCTGCTTCTGTGAATGTTTGAAATTTTCTCTAATAAAACATGTTTAAAACTCATTAGGTCATTTTCATGGAAAACTGCCATCCATGACACTAAATATTTGGCATCTTTTCGAAATTTTATCTTTGAAAGCCTTTTTGTTGGGAACAGACCTCTGAATGCAGTGGTTCCTAAGAGTAAACATTTCAGGAAATAGCTATTCTAGGCACGGTCATGCATGGCATAATGATGTTTCTATCAGTGACAACCACATATATGGCAGTGGCCATCCAGTAAGCTAAGGTTAATTTAATACTAAAGAAAGAAAAATACTTTCTTACAAATTTAGCATAGCGTAAGTATCCAATGTTTATAGTCTACAGTAGTGCACGGTGGTGTCCTGGGCCTTCACATTCACTCACCACTCACTCACTCAGAACAACTTCCAGTCCTGAAAGCTCCATTCGTGCGAAGTGCCCTATGCAGGTGCACCATTTTTGTCTTTTATGATGTATTTTTTACTGTACCTTTGCTACTTTTAGGTATATTTAGACACTTACCATTATGTTACAGTTACCTATAGAGTTCAGTAAAGTAACCTATAGAGTCCTACCAGTGTGTAGCCTCAGAGCAATTATCTATAGCCTAGGCGTGTAGTAGCTGTACCATCCAGGTTTGTGTCAGAACACTCCAGGCTGTTCACACAATGGAATCACCTAAAGACACACTTCTCAGAACATGTCCCCATTGTTAAGTGACATTTGACGATATATACGCAGGAGGGTGCAGAATCTTTTATGTATATTGATTTTACTTAGTGATGTGCCAGCCCTTATTTTATACTCTTAGTTCCATAATATTATCTTCCTTTTAGTCTCAAAATGTGTACCTAACAGAGGTCATTCGAAAAGAGCTAGCACATTTTGAAGCAGTTATAGAATACGGCAGATTTTAATCACTATGGTTCAGCACTCTGTAGATGTGTGACAAATATTTGTGGGACTGACTTCTGAAGCAATTTATATCCAAATGTCTACTCACAACTGGACTCAGTCTATTAATTCTGAAAATTACAGGCCACTAGAGGTCACTCTTTACCTTGAGAAAGAATAGACAGTACAAAAGTGGCTAGAAAACATACTAACACGATCTCTTCTAGTTTTTTAAATAGTAAGAAAATTATATTAAAATAATATTCATATATTTTATACACCTCCTATTCTTAATGTAGCTCTTAATGTATTAAAGTCACTAGATATGTGATATATTAGTGTATTTGTTTTTTCATTTTCATAGAGTATAGGGGAAGTATTATGTCACAAATTTGAATTTTTTAGCACACAGTCTAATAAAGATATCCTTTAAGAATCTTAAACCTAAATTAGAAGACAGAAAATTGAAAAAGTTTGAATCTTGAATGGGTTAACTAAACTCTCTGCCAATGTGTACTCCAAAATCTGGAGCAGTTGGAATCCCCCTGCAGAGACTGGCTTTGTTACTGCTTCATTCTAATCAATTTTCCTTCCCAAGTAAAGGCTGTGATGGCCCTGAGGCCCTGGTTTCTTCACCTTTCAGAAACCAGCCCTTCACCAGTTGTTTCTGGCTACCAGATTCTTCTCCCTCCTCAAATGTCCCACTTGAACTTATCATTCACACGATGCATTTTCTTCCTTTTATATAGACTACATCTAACAGCATTCCAAAGCCTTGGACACGAGCATGTTTTCTTTGCTGAAATTATGTCCATTTTATTTTTCTGTACTAGAAGAGTCTTCATTGTTAGCTCTACTACAGCTGAGACAGCATGTTAAATCCACCCAAAGTTATTCTGATTCTAGTTTCCCAGTAGTCTTATATGAGAAAAATAAAAATCTCTTTATTCTACAACTACAAATCGGAAAGGAAAACAAAGAGCACTTTAAATAGCAATAGATATTAAATTATTATGAGAAAAAATAAGCATAATTAGTTACTTTAATGCCTTAGAAAGATTCCTTTAAATTATAAAGCAAACTTTTGCTCTGAGAAGGATCTTAGAAAGCAGGTAAGAAGACAAAGTGCAGACTGGAGACAAAGGACTAATATGTAGAATGTATGATCTCTCAAAACGGAAAAAAAAATCCAATTAGAAAATGGATAAAAGACAAAAATAGACATTCCACTGAAGAGGATATAGAAATGGCATATTAAAATATGTAAACAGTCATTAGAGAAATGCAAATTCATGAACTATCTCTACATACCTATCAGAATAGCTAAAAATAAAAAACAATGATATCGCCAAATTCTTGGGAGCATGAGGAAAAACTGGCCAATGGCAATGCAAAATAGTACATCCACTCTGTAAGCAGTTTAGAAAATTATTATGCAGATAAACATACAGATACCATAAAGCCCAGCAATCATACTCCTAGGCATTTATCCCAGAGAAATAAAAACTTATGGAGGACAGTGGTACCTCATGGCAGGAGTCCACCATTCTCCTTATTTGTGGGCAAATAAATAAACTCCTCTTTCTTTTTCTTAAAAAAAAAAAAAAAAAAAGATAGAAAAAGAAAAATTTATATCCACAAAAATACCTACACATGAACATTCATACCAGCCTTATTCATAACAGCCTCTAACTGGAAACAACCAACAAGTCTTTCAACAAGTCTTTCAACAAACTGGGGTGCATAGATACAGGTACTTGCTACTCAGGAACAAAAAGGAACAAAGTGTTGATACAGCAATAACTTGAATGAGTCTCCAGGGAGTTATCCTAAGTTGAAAAAAAAATTAATTTCAAAAGATTATATATTGGTGATTCCATTTATATAACATTTATGAAATGATAAAAAATTTAGAAATGAGAACAAATTAGTGGTTGCTAGGGAGATTAGGAACCATGGTGGGAGAGGCAGAAGGAGGTGGATGTAGTTATACAAGGGCAAGAGAAGGGATCCTTGTGGTGGTAGGCCAGTTCTCTATCTTGACTGTGGTCAACCTACACATGTTTTAAAATTATATTAAACTAAATACATACACAGAGACATAAACATGTCCAGAATACGTGGAAAAATTAGAATATGAATGGTGAATTGTATCCATGTCAATTTCCTGGTTATGAAACTATACTACATGCATAGTCTTGCGAAATGTTAACCTTGGGAAAAATTGGGTAACAGGAACACAGAATCAGCCTCTCTGTACTGTTTCCTACACCTACATGTGAATCTTCAATTATAGCAATAAGGTCAAGCAGGGTGGTTCACACCTGTAATCATAGCCCTGTGGAGGCCAAGGCAGGTAGATTGCTTGAGCTCAGGAGTTCAGAGACCAGCCTGAGCAAGAGCAAAACCCCATCTCTACTAAAAAATAGAAAAACTAGCTGGGTGTGTCGGTGGACACCTGTAGTCCCAGCTACTGGGAAAGCTGAGGCAAGAGGATTGCTCAAGGCCAAGAGTTTAAGATTGCTGTGAGCTATGATACCACAGCACTCTACCCAGGGTGACAGAGTGACACTCTGTCTCAAAAAGATTAAAATTAAAAAAAATTATAGCAATAACAACTTTCAATTAAAGGAACATATGAAGTAATGGTTAAAGAATTCAAACTGGAATATGGCTTCAAACTCTTAATTTTTTTCTGCTTGTTCAGACTTAAATTTTATCTGACATTATCTGCAAATTGGTTGTTTCCATGTCCTAAGATTACTGCTGAAGAATAATCTAAGATGACAGTTCTCTAAAGCAAAAAAGGGAAAAAAGTAATTTCCAAAGTAGATTGGTCATTTGAAAAATTGCCACAAAGATTACAGTATGTGTTAGAGAAGGAAGATGGAATATTGGGAAAGTGGAAATCTTTCTTCACTTATGCTTTCAGAATATCTTGCCAGGCTGTGTGGAAGAGGATGTGGAATGATGGCCTTAAACAGGATTTTTATTTATTCCTTTCATGCAGAGAGTATTGGCATTAAAATCTTTTGTTTTTCACCTTCCACATAATGAGCCCTTCCATGCTCCTGCTCCTGCCTTTCTTCTCACATTGTAATTAAGTCTGTGAGCCCCCAAATGTCCTGGGCATTCACTTCTCAAGAGGCCTGACTTCCCCAACCTAATTGAAATGACATATATTGTTTTCTAAATACCTAAAAATATTAAAAAGAAAAACATATAGATGTTTCCCTCCACCCCCCTACATTACCCCAGAATCATCTAAAATCTACGAACGAGCAGATAAAACATTTTCATCAACAAATTCTAGCAAATGGATTATTTTGCAGGAATCAGGAGGCCTTTGAGGTTGTACCTAAATGTGGAAGAGATTGGGTAGCTCTGCTGTGAGAATAATACCAAAACAAATTACATAGGACCTCCTGCCTCCCCCCGTTCCCCCTACCCCCACCCCCCAACAGGAATGCTTGTAAAAGTTAGGGGAAACTGTAGAGTCTGTAGTTTGGTTAACAATGTTAGTTTCCTGGATTGATATGTACATATATGATCAATGTTACCTTTGGGGGAAGATGGGTGAAGGGCTCCTGGGATACTGTGTACTATTTGTGCAACTTACTGAGAATCTATAGTGATCTCAAAATAAAACATGCCAGTTTCTTTCTCACCCAATCCACTTTCCCTCTGCAAGTCAAGTGAAAGATCTTTTCTGGGTTGTGTCCTCTCTAGGGCTCTGACTGACAGAGCAACTCCCATCTGGAATGTTGCTCTCCAGGGAAAGAGAATTTAGGAGTGTCCAGCACTGGCCTAGAAGTGACACACAGAACTGCTTCTTACCACTTGTGGCCAGACCTACTAGTCACAATGGTGGGCAGAAGGAGCTGAGAGGGATAATTAGTATAATATAATATTTCTAAGTCTCACAAGGTGGAAAACCTGTGAGTTTTTAGCAAGCAGCACAAATTACTACCACACTGAAGCAAGTGCCAAGCTGCAAACCAAGCTATCCATGGTGTTTCAAACACAGATTCGGGGCCTCTGGAAAAGAGATTCAGAAAGGGCCTACTCATTTTATTGGAAAATTCCCTGGGTGAATTTAGGCTCTGCCACTTATTAATTATATGACTTTGAGCACATTATACCCATGCTCTCAGAGTTTTGGTTTCTTCATCTGTGAAGTAGGTTGGCTGAGAAAATTAAAGATGATGTATGTGGATTGTTCTGTGCCAATCTATATGGGGGCACTCAAATAGGAAACACACAACACATGCAAGCAGTTACTAGGACCATTGCTATTCTGCTACTATTATTTTTTTATTATTGTCTCTATTCTTACTTCTCCTTCCAGGAGCTGTAAGATTCAATCCTATTGAAGTTTTATATTGAAGGAGAAATAGGCATGCTGGAAGTTAAAAGATATTTATGTATTAATAATTCTATTGAACCATTATTCATTCTTATTAAAACTTATTTCTTACCTATCCAGTACAATCTCTCTGAACCCCTTCAAACCTTTGTATATTAGTAATATAAACACAATAAGAAGACATATAGAATGCTAGTCAAGAAGACAGACTGTAGTACCTAACCTCTGGGTCTGAATCCACTTCTATTGTTTACCAACTATGTGACTGTGGGCAAGTTACTTAACCTCTCTGCACTGTGGGTTCCTCCTCCAGAGAACTGGCTGTTGTGAGAATTAATCTGGGTTTGTATTTTGTAGCAGATACTAGGGGAACAGCATCAACCACAGAAGACACAATGTGCCTTTTTACTCTCACTAATCAAATAGACAAATACCAGGAAAACATATAAACTTGCTCTTACACAATGGTATAACGGAGTCCCTAGTCCCCCCCAAATTTATGAACCCCACTTTTAGGTGGTAGGAAAAATCAAAGGTATACAACTGAATAGAAAGGACCTGCCTTTAGAAATTATTTTAATTAAGGAAATTTAGGATTCCTGGTGATGAATTATCTCCTAGTTTACTCATGTAGCTCCTGTTTTGTTTAATGCCACAGGGCCTTTGAACAAGGCAGCAATGGCCATTCTTATACTGGGAGAAAAGGACTGCTATTTCCCTGTCATTGTACAGAACAGTAGCTGCTGTTGATAACTGGGAATGCCCCGGTGACTCCTTCACTTCCTCGTGGCTGCTAGTGGAGGAGGCTAATACCAGAACCTTCCGTTCAGATGACATTTTGAATACTGTGTCCCTTGTGCTCTTGCGGCATTTCATCAGAGGCTAAGATGAAAACTTATCTAATCTGTCAGAAAGACCAATCTAATCTGCCCTGTTAACTGTATTTGTTGAGGAAAATGTTTTATAACCTTATATATCATAAAACTAAACACGTGAGGAAGATGTAAAATGTTCCTGAAATTGCAAATATTGACCAATCTCTTTTCCTCCCCAAGGAGACAAACTCCAGATATGAGAAACACATCATCTGTCCTCAGAAGAGAACAACATAGAAAGTCAAGGTCAGACTGTTTCACCTACCACATTCACTCATTCTGTAATGGCCATCACAAAACCTAAGCTGATTGGAAACATTGGAAGAGAAAGCATAGTTTTTACAGATTCCTCTTCTTCCCCCACCCCCCATTGTGTTGTCTAGTGTTTTGAGGAACTGCCATACTGTTCTCCATAGTATCGGACTAATTTACTTTCCCACCAACAGTGTGCAAGGGTTTCCCTTTCTCCACCTCCTTGTCAACATTTATTATTGCCTATATTTTTGACAAAAGTCATTTTAACTGGTGTGAGATGATTCTTCACTATAGTTTTGATTTTCATTTCTCTGATAACTAATGATGTTGAGCATTTTCTCACGGATCTGTTAGTCATTTCTATGTCTTCTTTTAAGAAATATTTGTTCAGATCTGTTGCCCACTTTTTAATTGGATTGTTCCACCTTTTCCTATTGAGTAGTTGGAGCCCTTTGTATATTCTAGTTATAAATTGCTTGTCTGATGCAAGGTTTGCAAGTATTCTCTCCCATTCCGTGGGTTGTCTCTTCACTTTATTGATTGTTTTTTTTGCTGTGTGGAAGTTTTTTAGCTTGATGTGATCTCATTTATCCAATTTTGCTGTGGTTGCCTGTGCTTTGGGGCTATTATTCAGGAAGTCTTTGCTCAGACCAGTGTCCTGAAGCATTTTCCCATATGACCCAACAATGCCACTGCTGGAAATTCATCCAAAAGAAGGGAATTCAGTATATTGAAAAGACTCGGTACTCTCAGATTTATCACAGCACAATTCACAATAACCAAGGTTTGGAATCAACCAAAGTATCCATCAACAGATGAATAGATAAAGAAATTGTGGTACACATACATAATGGAATAATACATAGCCACAAAAAGAATGAAATTCTGCCATTTGCAACAACATGGGTGGAACTAGAAAACAGTAAGTGAAATAAGCCAAGCACAGAGAGACAAATATCATGAGTTCTCCCTCATATTTGGTAGCTAAATACTAAAACAACTGATCTTATGGAGACAGTAGAGTAACAGTAACCAGAGTCTGGGAAAGGTAGCAGGAGTGGAGGGATAAAGTGAGGATGATTAATGGGTACAAAACTATAGTTCAGATAGAATAGAATGAATAGTATTTGATAGTACAACAAAGTGATTATAATCAACAATAAGTTAGGGTATACTTTTTTCTTTTTTTTTTTTTTTTTAAGTTGGAGTACATGTTAAAATAACTACAAAAGTGGATTAGAATGTTCCTAATGTGAAGAAATCATAAATGCCAGAGGTGGATACTCCAATTACCCTGATTTGATTATTTCACATCGCATGACTATCAAAACATCACGTGTACCCTTATAAATAAACATGCCTATTATCTATTATGTACCTATAATAATTTAGAGGTTTAAAAAGTTTAAAATTAAAAAATTTTTAAAAGAATGATAAAAAAAAAAAAAATTTATCGGCTACTTCAAATTTGCATTTAGTCAGTGTATAATGTATAAAGCCCTAGTCATATGTCTCCCAAAACCCAATGTTTCTTTACCTACATCCTAGTTTCTTTTAAAGTGTGGCATATGGGCTCAGCACCTGTGGCTCAAACGGCTAAGGCACCAGCCACATACACCAGAGCTGGTGGGTTCAAATCCAGCCCAGGCCTGCCAAACCACAATGACAACTGCAACCAAACAAAAATAGCTAGATGTTGTTGCAGGCGCCTGTGGTCCCAGCAATTTGGGAGGCTGAGGCAAGTGAATTGCTTAAGCCCAGGGTTTGAGGTTGCTGTGAGCTGTGATGCCACGACATTCTACCCAGGGGGACAGCTTGAGGCTCTGTCTCAATAAATAAATAAATGAATAAATAAATAAAAATAAAATAAAATAAAATAAAATAAAGTGTGCCCCATGAACTGGAATCACCAAGGGAACTTGTTAAAGATGCAGGTTCCCAAGCCAGGCCAGTGGGGCCTCAGCAAATGGTATCTGCAACCAGCCCTTTAGGTTGCTTTGAAATTCCTACAATCCTAACAAATCTTTAATAATGCATATATTAAAAATTATAATCTAGGCTCAGCACCTGTAGCTCAGTGGCTAGACATACAATGGTGGTTTGGAATCCAGCCCAGGCCTGCCAAACAACAATGGCAACTACAACTGAAAAATAGCCGGGCATTGTGGCAGGCACTGTAGTCCCAGCTGAGGCAAGACAATCACTTAAGCCTAAGAGTTGGAGGTTGATCCGTTGATCTGAGCTGTGATGCCATGGCACTCTACTGAGGGCAACATAGTGAAATTCTGTCTCAAAAAAAAAAAAAAAAAAAAAAGAAAAGAAAAAAATATATATATATACATATAGTCTAAATACCATTTTAAGTGTTTTAAATAGATTAGTTTGTACTATGTTTCTTCCTTTTAAAGATTGTTTTCAACTATTTCAAGTCTCTATTTTTCTCTACAAAAACTGCATTTTATTGTGAATTCCTTCGTAGGGTTACATCCTTTGTCTTATTGCCCATGTAAACATGGTAGAGGGTAATAAGTAGCTATAAATGTAGATGAATAGAGAGAGAGAGAGACCTTTATATCTAGCAAACTTAAAAAATTCTCTACAATGCAAACGCTAAATATTTTTGAACAGAAAAGAAAAACCCCGACATTATCCAAAAAGGGGAGTTTTTGCTGTCCCTCATTAAATCCAATAAGAACATATATTTTGAAATAGAAAGAACCCAGGTGAGTTGTGTTTGGTTTTATTTTGCTTGACTTAAGGTATTTTCTCTAATGAGCAACTTGGCAGTTTCAAAAACATTTGCTAAAGAAAATCAAACTAAAATGCAAATCTTGGTAAAAAGAGAAAGGGCAAACATCACCTTTAATTTTGCTGAATGAAAGCTCCAGCCTGATGACAGTGGCAGCCTAAGCCAGTGATTTTCAACTGGTTTACCGTTAGAGGATTTCATGGTGTGTTACAAAATTTTTAAAGATCATTAATTATTTTCTAAAGAAGTTCAAAGCACAGCAAGTATATTCTTTTTCTTAACTCTTTTTTTTTTTTAATCAACATAATTCCAGTATACCACAGAAGTTTAACTACAGGTTCAAGTGTCCTGTGAGATAAAAAGGGTTGAGAACCCTTTCTTCCAAAGTGGTTTCCAAAAACACTGGCCCCCTATCACCTCTAGGGAAGGGTCCCCTCATCCCAAGTGTGTTTGCAAATTCCTCTATACTCTCTCTCTCCTGCCCCATCACAGTGCCTCACAAGTACATGTTAACAATAAAGACTGCAGAGTCCTGCAACAAAGAAACTTGGTGAACTTTGGTACAGGAAGCATTTTTCAAGCTTATTGTCCCCATGCCCCTCCCACTCCCCTTATTTTAATACATTTTGTGAGCAGTTCCTGGGAGCAGGTGCACCTTGAGGCTACAAGAAGTCCTTGATGCATCTGGAGGTCAGTACTATGGGATTAAATTTAATTTCTGGACCTGTCAATTAGATAAATCCTATTCCCTACGCAAAGACTTTACCCTCCCTCTTCATCCGTTAAATCTGGGCCACTGGTCACCAGTAACAGGAAACTTCAAATCACCCCCATTCCTGGTGCCAAGAAGCAGGCTTGGAGCCCCTGCCCTGCTCACCAGGTGAAGCAGGGCAAGATGTCAGCACGGTCACTCTAGGCTGATGTCTCTTCTCTCTTCAAGATTCCCAACAAAGGTGATTTTCCAGTCTCCCTTTTTAAGAGATATTATCTCATATCATGCTCCTTCTTACATGTGGTCGCCTTGGGTGATATTTTGCAAAGCCCAGTATTTGCAGTTATGGAATGGCTGAGTTGTGAAACAGTGATCACTAGTAGTCTTGCAACATTGCAATACAAAATAATAATCCTTCTTGGCACCTGTGGCTCAAGCGGCTAAGGCACCAGCCACATACACCTGAGCTGGCGGGTTCGAATCCAGCCCTAGCCTGCCAAACAACAACAACTATGACCAAAAAAATAGCTGGATGTTGTGGCAGGTGCCTGTAATCCCAGCTACTTGGGAGGCAGAGGCAAGAGAATCGCTTAAGCCCAGGAGTTAGAGGTTGCTGGGAGTTGTGATGCCACGGTACTCTACCCAGGGCGAAAGCTTGAGGATCTGTCTCAAAAAAAAAAAAAAAAATTCCTTCTTAAATGATCTGCCTGAGTCTCTGTGGTCCAGTAGGAACACCTCCCCGTACCCATAGTTTATGTCACTACTATCCTTGGTTCCTAAAACAATGCTGTAGTCTGTGACTGGTACACAGTGGACTTCATAAATGCTTGTTGAGAGGGTCAATTAAATAGAAAGCCCAGTAATGATCATAGTTAAAGGCTCCTTGTAGGGGTGTCCAGATTTTTTTTTCTCTGCCACACATTGGAAGAAGAGTTGTCTTGGGTTACCCATTAAACACACCAACAGTAATGAAAATTGATAAGCCAAAAAAGGTCAGTCCATACTTTTCATGATACCTGGACACCACAGATAAGCAAAAAACTCCTCACGCATGCAGCCAGTGGGTCACAGGTTGGACACCCCTGTGTCTGGAGCACTCTGTGGCCAACCTAGCAAGACCATACCTTTTGCCTTAGGACCAGCAAACCGCCTAACACTTGTGCCATCTTCCACATGTTCCCTCCACCTGCACAGCTCCTATTGCCCTGGGGCAGGGGCAGCATCCTCAAGATCTCTGAAGGCCTCTTGCGTACCTGTGTGGGGCTCTCAACAAAGGCCTGGGGTCAAATAAGGAAAACTGGTTCTTGATCCTTTAGTTACTAAAAGAAAACCATTCAGCAGAGTAAATGCTTTAATAGAACAACAAGATAAAGAAGAAATAAAATCCAGACTACAGAATTCACTCCTGAGCTTCCAACAGTGCAGAAGTCTTTATGTAGTCAGGCTCTCTCTTGAACACATGTCATGCCCATGTCTACTTGTGGAACCCAAATATGCTGGGGTGTTTCTAGCAAACTAGATGAGAAAGCACCACATTTTCTTTGAATTTTGGAGGGCTTTTTACTTTCCTCCAAGAGGACTCCCTTCTAAGTAAAAAGGACAATGGTACAATAAACTCAATAACAGACCCAGTCGTCAGAGCATGTTGACCTTTACTCCAGCAATTCATTTCTAGAGGAGCCCTCTGAAGACACATCTTGGTCATCTAGGTTGTAGGAAGAAGGGCTTTAGTAAATACTAAAAGTATGATTTCCCTAAATTTGGAGGCAAATTAGCATTTAAGAACCCCTGCTTGGCCTCCCCAACAGAGCATCAGAAATGAGGAAAAGTCCTTCTTTTCTCTTACTCCAGAATAGTTTTGGTGTAGGGAGAGCTGGGGTGTGGCTCTCAGCAGGCAATTGCAATTTTTGGCAGATCAGAGGAAGGGTTTGGTTCCCTGAGGAGCAGGCCTGGCTCTTTACAATGCCTGAGGCAGGGCAGACACTACCTGCAAAGAGCTTCTTGCTCAAGAGAGAAAGGACAGGTGCTTGAAGGTTATTCAGATACCATAGTGGTAAACTTATTTCCTCAAATTCTCATGAGGAGGACTTTGTGGAAAGTTAGACATCCTGTATGTGCATGGAAGAGGGCCCGGAGTTGGGTTGCTTGTACTGCAGAATGAGAAATAGACTATTGTATAAGATGGTAAGACCTCCATAGTAAGTTTGACCCTCCTTGGGGATGTCTCGGGCATGTCTATGCGGGTTGGAAAACTAGCATTTGGGAGAAAATATGCCGAGAGGAACTGGGGACTCTGACTATAAAAATCAAAGAATCTTAAAAAATGGACTTGAAAGGTAATTTTATTCACATCTGTCCTTTTACAGATGAGGAAACTGATGCTAGAAGGAAAGTATAGATAGTCATTTGGTTAGGGACAGTCAAATTTTCCCTGTTCACACTGAGTCTATAGTATGCTAAGAATCTTGATGATTATACCATAGGGTTAGAAATGCTGGAATTAGCATCAGTACAGAATGATGGAACATGCTGGAGGGTGAGGGAAGGCATACTAGAAGTGATGTTTTAACCAGGACATTAGGAGTAAATCAATTGCTTGTTGAGGATCCAAGGGTCATATAGGATGGAACTGCACAGAGGAAACTCAAAGATGAGAAAGAATATAGTTCATCCAGAAATCTGAACAATTAAGATGACTTAGGTTAATGAAAAGAAAAGAGCATCAGGACAGGAGTCTCAGGAACAGGGCTTCGGTGCTGGTACAGCGATGTGTTAGCAGAGTGACCTTGCACAAGTCACTTCTCTTGGGGTCTCAGTTTCCTCATCTGTCATAGAAAGGAGTTGGCCTAGAAGATAATGGAGAGTAGATGGTCATAAGGACCCCACCTCCATGCCGCTGGCACAAAGGCCCTCAAGGGACTCGTGTTGAAGGGCTGGACGGTCACCTTGGTCTCCGTCTTTGGAGCTACTCCATGTTCCCGCAGACATATTGGGAGGGGGTACCAGGGAGACAGTGGAAACTTTCCTGGGACTTGGAGCTGCTAAAGTCGCCACCAAGTCCTATTATCAAAATGAGACATTTATATAGTCCTCGCTCATTGATAGTCTGTGTCTAAAATGTCTTGTTAAGCCTGGAACAGGACAAATATTTAGTTGAGATTACATGGCTTGCTGAAAGAACTTTGAATGTTTAATAAGTAGAAAACAAATATTGATTGGAACTTACTAAAATTTTTGTATGTAGAACAAAAAACGTTTACCAAGGCTCTTAGACTCACTCAAAATATATTAGGTGTTTCATAATGACTTTGACTTGATTTAAATAAATATATAATACATCTAGTAGCCTTGATACTAGATATGGGTTACATGGGACTTGTTACTATTAGATTTAAAAAAAAAAAAAAAAGTTATTTTTAGGATGAGTGCTCAATGTACTGACTTAAACTCATGGGATGTTTTCCTCTGTGTAAATGCTTTTCTCCTGACTTGAACAACACCTGTGGCGTGGCCAAACAAATGTCAGTCAAGGTAAATCCATATCATCACATCAAAACATGTTGTAATCAAGGTCATAGGCCAAACTCATGTTTTATCACTCATCTGCTAAGGTCTTTGTCCTGCTTAGAACTGTTAGAATGAGTACTTAGAGGAACTGGTTCATAGGTGATATATGGATAACTGATTCCGTTTTTAAAGGAAGTAGATTCTGTTGTTAACCATGAGATAGGTGCCCTCTGCTTAGCTGTAACCCATAGTCTTTTAAACTGCATCCAAGAGCCATTTAAAATATGTTGGTAATGAGACTACATTCAAAGAAGTAATGAAGTTAAATTTGGGAAGGTTATAGTTTGGTTTCACAAAAGTACATGTCAAGCTGTTCTGCCACTGTGACACCTGGTACCAGATATTGCACGGTAACCAATCAGTCCGTGTGTCGCTTCATTTCCACTCAGCCCGAACAACAGATGTGACTGGTGAAAGATATTTTTTTGGGAGGGGGGAATTCAGGCAAGAATATTAAAGGCAAGAGAATTTAAAAGCAGCTAGTGTGAGAGTTATCTCAAAAAAAAATCT
This sequence comes from Loris lydekkerianus, assembly GCA_963574355.1. Taxonomy (NCBI): domain Eukaryota; kingdom Metazoa; phylum Chordata; class Mammalia; order Primates; family Lorisidae; genus Loris; species Loris lydekkerianus. The sequence goes on from CAUYPK010142562.1 coordinate 40,494, forward strand.
AAAACCTAGAGAAAGCTAAGTCTTTGGAACAGATGTGTAACTGCAGTGTCATCATTGCCTTCCAGCTGAGAGACACCAACAGACACCCTCACTTCCTGCCTTGATAGTGACCTAGGGGATGGCTGATAGGGACTCCAGAAACCACCACAGGGGGAGCATTGACTTGGAATGTCAAGCGTAAGGGGGCAGCATCTGGGGGAGTGGAGAGCCTGGATGTTGTAAGGCCTGCTTTATAGCAAATCTTCACATGCTCAGCCCTCTCCCAGGTTGGAAGTCATGCCTGCAAGGCTCAGTCCACACAGGCCAAGCATCTGCCTCGTTTTTGAGTCCCTACCAACCTCTGGTTCCACAAGTCACCCCTCAGGATGTGGAAGCTTCTCAAACAAAATATTTTCTTATACTCCCTTTCCTGAACTTTGGTGTGTGCTGCCTTACCTCCTAAGAGAGCTTGCCTCAAGTGCAAGAAAAGGTCGGAGCTGCCTATTCAGCCTTTGCGGCAATTTCCCTTCCTAAGGCTGTCCAAGATGACTTCCCCATAAGGGAAAATACTTAGGAACATTCTGCTAGAGCAAGGGCATGGAACAATTTATCCAACTCCCAGGCACCTTCTCCAACCCATTCTGGAAATAGAAATAGAAAATTATTGCAAAACTAAATAGAAATAGAAAACTCTCCCTATTTTCTGTTTATTATCCATGTAAGGATGGCACCTTTTGCTAAAAATAAGTTTGGGGTCTGGTGTATTTCAGAAATACATATTTCAGAAATCATATTTCCAATTGATTCTTAGAGATAACCAGCCAAGGAAAGTAAAGGAAAATAATTAGTGAACAATTTTTTTTTTTTTTTTTTTTTTGGACTGAGTTTCACTCTGTTGCCTTGGGTAGAGTGCCCTGGTGTCATAGTTCACAGCAACCTCAAACTTTGGGGCTTAAGAAAGAGACTGAGTCTCTTGCCTCAGCCTCCCAAGTAGTAGGTGGGACTACAGGCATGGGCCCCAACACCAGGGTAGTTTTTCTATTTTTTGTAGTAGAGACAGGGTCTCATTCCTGCTCAGGCTGGTCTGGAACTCCTGAGCTCAAGGGATCCTTGAGCCTGGGCCTCCCAGAGTGCTGGTATTTCAGGAGTGAGCCACTGCACCTGGCCTCATGAAGAACTCTTAAATAACCATTTGTTTCCCTCTCCTAAAACTCTGTAAATGTGAGTTAACACACATGTATGGAATATAAACCCAAATTTAATTGGTTGCCCTGTAAATTGTCCCTATGGATTCTAGTGCCAAAAGAAAACTATACAGCTTTTAAGTATTAATATTGTATTTTTTCCCTAGCTTTTGAACTTTATTTTTGCATCTGAGGTGTTAGATCAGAGGTACTTAAGGCCAGTGCAGGTCATTTTTGTGTACAAAGTTACACTCATGTTGACAATTCACCTTCACTAAATTGGCCAAAAAGGGGAGAAAAAGAAAGCATACTATGTGTGTGATGTACTAGTTTTGGAAAATGAGGACAGTTTAAGGATCTGGTTAGAGTTTGCCTGTCCCTGTACCCTAAGATTCACTATTCCCATTATTGCAGTCACTTTGGAACAGATAAATTAACTAATGACCAGAAAGCTAGAAGGGAATTAATCAAAGGAAAAAGGTCATTACTTACTGTTGAAATCTGCCTTCTCAATCTTCTAAGGGAGAGATTTGCTGATGTAAGAATATTACTGATAATAAGCATTTATATTTCTGGAACTCTTCATAATAAACCACTTTTGCATACATTATGGCTTTTGATTTTCCTAGTCAGCCCGAGAAACAGACTCAGGGGCAGTTATCTTTCTTGACAAATGAGGAAAGGATGGATGTCAGGTTTAAGGTCACCCAAATAACTGTCGGAATCAGCACTCAAAGCCAGACCTTTCGATTGGGGAATTCGTGCCTTTTTCATATTCCTGCTGCTACTTTCTAAGAAGCAGAAAGCAGGCTCATTAAATTGCGAGGCCTTTCAAGAATAATTACAGTTGCAGGCAAATAGCATCTTTAAAATAAGACTGCACATTTCTTTGTAGGAGACTTCATAAAACAGGCTTTTCTACTCACTTGTTACTGTCAGCAGTGAGACATAAAACTTGAAAATGTCATAAAGGACTAAGTTAGAATTTTGATGCTGTGAGCCGTTTAAATGCCCCATTGTCTCTGAAGAGCAGGACAATCCAGCCTTTGTACTACAGGCCTTTTTCTTCAATCCCAGATCCCTGGAAGGCCCCCATTCCTCAGAAGGGCTGTTGTCTTTTTCCTGCCACAACATCAGTGTGACATATCTCACACTTAAAACAGCAGCCTACTCAGTCCCCATTCATAGATTCCTCCAGAAATTAATATCTGCTACCACCACCCCCTTCAAAAAAAAAAAAAAAAAAGGCTCTGGCTTTGTCAAAAGAGTTATTGGAAATGGAACTTGTGAAAAACCTTTACGATGCAATGCGAACCCAGACAATAATGTTTTGTAACAGTTCTGTTTGATGTGTACTGACGGGAATTAATCATTTTAGTTAACAGAATTGCTCTTTGTTATGTAAACTTTGTAAACTCCACCTCATATGACCTCTTGCATTTGGGGAATCCACTGTTCAGAACTGTCATCTTTCTGTGGGCAATGGTATTCCTGTGGCAACTTCGGGACCAAATTACCACTTGACCTCAAAGTTCATACTGCTGCTGGGCTGGATGTCAAGCCAAGCGAAGATGAAAATACTGTAAAATATGTACACACAGAGAATTAAGGGGAGTGAGAATTTGTTTTCCCATTTCACCTCTTCAAAGATAGCCTGTTCCTGTCAAAAATGACCATGACTGTAAGAACATCATTTCCAGAATAATGTATGTCTGTTCACTTTAGAGCTCGCTCTCTTCTTTATATATAAATTTAGTCCTTTGGAGAAGATAGACAGTTTGACCTGGGATTGTGTGCTTTTAGACTGAATTTTTTAGATTAAATAAGGTTACTTTCCACCACAATCACTATCTCCCCACAAGTGGAATTTCCTCGCCACATGGTTTTCTGAACACCTCTGGAATGGCTTGAACCAGCCCTTCCCATCTTAGCCAAGAGACTTATATTCTATAAAACTACCACACCACCATTACCACCAAGATGACCTGACTGTCCAAATCCATTCTTCAATCTCTTTTCTATCCATGCAAATCTAGAATAACTTAACAAAGACTCCTGGAACTACAGTTAGAAGAGTTTGTCTCCTAACTTGGTAACCTCCTAGAGTTGGCTGTGAAGTGCTCAATCCCTGTGCTTCCCACTAGTGTGTAGCTAATAGGTTAGTTGCTAACCCCAAATTGTTTACCTGCAAATCTTTCAAGAGTGACAAGGGCTGTAACAATACAGAAGTATAACTCACATTAAAGAAAGCAGGTGTCGGGCGGTGCCTGTGGCTCAAAGAAGTAGGGTGCCGGCCCCATATGCCAGAGGTGGCAGGTTCAAACCCAGCCCCAGCCAAAAACTGCAAAAAAAAAAAAAAGAAAGAAAGAAAGAAAGAAAGCAGGTGTCAGAGTATTATAAAAAAGATCTGAGATCACATCTTACCTCTGGTATTCACATATGACCATGTGATGTTGAGCAGATGATCAAATGTCTCAGGACTTACCTCTTGTATAATAAGAACAGCATGTGGTAGAAATCGAATGAAATAATGAATATTAAAGCAGAACTTCAATACTATTGAGTTAATTCTATTTTCATTTAATTTTTAACAAGTGGTAGGTTGTTATAATCATGACTGGTCACTCTTTTTTATTATTGAAGTCCATTCCCCACATGATTTTCAAGTGAAAATTAGAAAACCATACCAAAAAGTAGTAGACCATTATTATTTTTAAAATTCTATCTTTTTTATTTTCTGCCCTACGTTTTCAATACTCATTGCCATCAATAAGAACACATGGGAATTTAATCAGTTGGTTTTTAAAAGAAAAGGGCAATGTAATGGAAAGTGACAAAAGCAAAGCAGTTAGCCCTGATGCTCCTTTCTTTGAGGGTAAGAGAAAAAGTCCTTACCAGTTTCACACAAACTTTATCTGCCATTAAGTGGAACAAGATGAAAGATCTGACTCATATATTTAGCACAATCGATGGCCCTATGGATACAGGAGGCTGGTGGTAGTGAGCTACCTGTCGAGCCACCCAGTTGTCTTGTAACCCTACCTGGGTCTTCAGTGCTCCCCCAGCCTTATCAGAGCTGCTGGGAAATGCAGTGCACTTGTTCACCAGCTGCAGGGGTGTACTACGGCTCTTCCAAAGAAAGGACATGGCAGGCATAGTCATTTGAAAACTTATCTGCCAGCCCATCAAATGTTCACTGGTAAACAGGTAATCTGAACTGGCGGATTCCTGCAGACAGGGAGCAACTGAGGTCCCCTTGCCAAAGACGAAGAGAAGTATTTGCCTGATTCAGAGCATGGGCACTGGACCTGCCAGCCGCTGAATAGCCTTCCATTAAAGAACACAGAAGTTTTTGCGCTGGTTATCAAAAGCCAGGGCATGTGGGCATTAAGCCCAGTCAGGGCCTGCAGTGTCTCCCTGGGAGGACATCTGAGACCAGGCTAAGCCAGCAAGGCCATGTCCCAGGCTTCCCCGGAGAAGAGCTCCTTCAGCTCTTGCAGAAGAAACTTTTAGCACAGATGTTATTTAGTTTCTCTAACAACTGCATCAACTACAACAATATATAAACAGACGTATATGAAATATACCTGGAGGAAAAAAAATACCCAAATTGAGTTCTATTTTCATTTAATTTTATAACATTCATTCGTTTAATACAGGGAAATAGAAAGAAAATGAATGAGCTAGAATCTCACTGCCTGAGAATTTCTTTTGACATCAGTTTTGGAACTTTTATCCCAACTCAATGCATGTACAGAAAAGTGTACAAATCAGAAGTGCACAATTTGCTATATCTTCATACACCTTCGTTGCTGGGACTGGCTCCCAGATTAAGGGAAAAAATATTATCTACTCCTCAGAGGTCTCCTTCGCACCTCTAGGCACTGCCCACCTCCAAGGGTAGTGGAAGTCCAGAATCTCAATCTGGACTTCTCACTGCTGGGTTAGTTTTGCGTTGGTGACTTTTCCCTAATTAACAAAAATCATACAGAGAAATTTGAAAGTACAGAACTATAAACAGGAGAGCAAAACCCTTCCTACCTAATTAGCCCTTCCCCTGAATGTAGCTTCTGTTAATAGATGTTTTGTTGTCTGGTTGTATTTTTGACTCCCTCACATGTTTATGTCACTTGCCAGTGTTATTTTATCACCTCATGTTTTCCCCCCTTCTCCTCCCTTTCCTCTCCTTCCTCCTCTTCCTCTTTAATTTACACACATCAAATATATATATTGTACTATTCCCCCCTACACCGAAGATGTTTGTAAGGATTTCATACTGCTCTGATACAAGTACTGCAGGGGCAGGGGACGGAGGAGGGGGAAGGAGGTACAGTTTATATTTTGTAACTAAGTAAATGATGTTCTCAGTTAGTAGAAAGAAAGAAAAGTAAAAAGAAATCTTTTTCTCTCGTCTGTAAAAAAGTAAATTAAGGCCCCTGTGGCAATGTCTGTCCCTTCTCACAATTTCTGGGTCCTTCTGTAACACAACTCATCCCATGAGAAAGACCCGCTATGCTTACATCCCAGAAAACTCAGTACCCATCAGAGGTTGCCATGTAGCAGCTTACAGATAAGCCTGTTCCTGAACTATCGTATTTGTTGGTCCGTTCTTTTCTTCCTCCCTCCCTTCCTCCCTCCTTCCCTCCCTCCCTCCTTTCCTCCCTCCCTCCCTTCCTTTCTTTCTTTCTTCTATCAGGTTGGAAAATGAAAGACTTTTTTTTTTTTTCCCGAAACAAAGTGTCTAGAGATCACCTCACTTTCCTTCAGTGAGCTGGCTTAACTTTGTTTTTCTTTGGCAGAGGAAATTGCCATTTAGAGAGGCATTTTCCAATATTGCAGACTTAAGCCTGCAACTTATTTTTTTTAAATATATTTTTCCAATAGGTGGCACTAGTGTGTCTGGCTAGAATTAATACGTGCCCAGTGGGGAATATTGTATAGTTCAAAATAGCTGCACTTACCACTTATCAACAAGTTTCTTTTACACTCTTAGGGGCTGTCTTGACTTCTCAGCACCTCAAATAGGGTCATGATATTCACACTAGCACTTCAGAAAATGGCTTGTGCCTTCTGGGTAGTGAAAAAAAGATTACAGAAACAAAGAGAGAGAATAGATGGCCAATAAAGAGTATGCCCTTTCCCTTTTAGCTCCTTTAGAGTAATATTAACATCTGAAATTTAAAGTCTAGGATTGAAATCTTCCTTTTATGTACAGCTAAGCACTATAGAGGCAGCAAAGGTCTAACTAGCCACAAGTCATCTACTTGGAATGAAAGTTTGGCAGGGACGTGCAGAGAGCAAGACACTTGACTTCTGTTTCAGGTTTTTCATTTGTGAGATAGAAGTAATAGTGCCTTTCCCCAAAGAATCATTACAGTAGATGATGTTTCAAGAGAAGAGGTTACTTTCCATTCAAGGTCAATTTATATTATGCCCACAAAAAGACTTTAATCTTGACTGCCTTTCAGCAATGCAGTGAAGGGAAGATTAGAGCGATTCTGGGCATCACAGAGTCTGGGGGAAGACGAGACGGTACAGCTGATGGTTGCCGGCATTGTATTGAATATCACCCCAGCTCCTTGCCTTTTCGGCCTGCATCACCATAGAAGAGTCATCTAAACTCTCTTTGCTTATTAAATCATCTGTAAAAATGGAATTAAATATAATAAATTTTGTTCCTTTTATTAAGAGTAAACAAAAAGCCAGAGCTCTTCAAAGCTCTGAGTCGTAGACAGTCTTAGTTTTCACACTTGTGGATACTGGGAAATATCTAGATGGAATTTGTCCAGTCTCCTATCATACAACTCCTAAAATCCTTGAATCTCAAGAGTGGTACAATTGTCTTTTGTATGCTGAGGAGATGACTGGCGGTTGGGCTGCCCTCGGTAGCTTTAGGATGGTGGTGGGGAATCGCCAGAAAGACCAAGCCAGGATTAGAGGACTGGAACTTTCAGCTCCTTCCCACAACCTCCCAGGAGGAGAGAGGGAGTGAAGATGAAGCTGATCACCAATGGCCAGTAGTTTAATCTATCATGCCTGTGTGATGAAGCTTCCATCAAACCCCAAAAGGACAGAGTTCAGAGCCTTCCAGATAGCTGAACACGCGGAGGCTGCTGGAGGGTAGCACACCTGGGAGGACGTGAAGCTCTGAGCCCCTCCCACACACCTTGCCCTATCCATCTCTTCATCTTTATCCTTTGTAATATCCTTTCTAATAAACTGGCAAATGTCAGTGTTTCCCTGAGTTTTAGCAAATTAATCGAACCTGAAGAGGTGGTCTTGGGAACCTCAGTTTACGGCAGGTCAGCAGAAGCCCAGGCCACAGTCTGTGCTAGGGACCGGCAACCAGAGTGGGGCGCATCAATGTGGGACTGAGGCCTCACCTGTTGCATCTGATGCTATTTCCAGGTAGAGAGTCAGAATTGGATTGAAGTAGAGGACATTTACTGGTATCTGTGGGAGAACTGCTGTGGTGGGAGAAATCCTTCACATTGTGGGGATTAGAGGGGAGCTGAAGTGTATGTTGGCTGTGTGAGACTAGGAAAAATACTTTGGTGGGGGTTGTTTTTTTTTTTCCTCCAGTAGTTCTTTGAGATGCTGTATTTTGTGTTTAAAATATTTCATAATTAAACATAAATAATTTTTAGTAAGCATCACTGTGTTTTGAGGAAAAGGCTATATGTAAATTCAAGATAACTTTATAAAACTTTTATTCACAAAAGTGATACCAGGTAATGTTAAAGAACCCACAAGGGGTGTTCCCTCTGCTGGCTCACCACACTGAAAGTCATTACTAAGATGATGAGGACTGTCAAAGAAGAACAGAGAATGACTGTGGAGGACATCAGCCAGGATTGCCTCAAATCTGCCACCCTGAATGATGGAGTCAAGGGTTTTTCTAGAGGTGAAATGAATAATGAATAATCCATAGTGTGAGTGAGCATAACTACATGTTTGGGATGCAGTGCAAGGCATGCAAGTGCAGGGAGAAATCATAAAGGCACATTAGGGTAAGCCAAATCTCCCAGCATGACGAGGTCCGTTGTCTACTGAGCTGGGGGTAATGTCGGCCATCTTGTTGTGTTACAGAGAGTGGGTTTCTCAGCCTGTCCTTGGGCAAGATTTGTGGTGGAATGCTCACTCATCTTGATTTTTCTGAACAATTGGGTAGTAAAAAGGCCCAGTAATTATCTTCTTATTGCAAGGAAGTTCTGCTCTTTCTGAAAAACAATTCAAAAGAGAGAGGATCAGTGAAATAGAAAATTATTAAGTTCTGGTCAGCAAATCGTAGTAGCCTGGGAACATGAAATGTCAGAGAACCTCAAAAAAGGCATTTTTGTTCATGGAGTCAGTTACAGTAATATTTACAAAGTAGAAAATTATGGAGGGGAAGATGAAGGGCTGCAGAAATCACCCTCTGTAGGAGAGAGATCCACAGTTACCATCACCTTAACACTTTTCATGATTGTGAATGGCATTTCTCACAAAAGGGTTTGTTAAGACATAACAAATACATAAAATAAGGCTGCTTTAATTTGCTAAGGATACACTCTGCACCTTCTAAATCCACTTAAACCGTTGACACTATTACATGGGGCAGAAGACTCAAGTAGATGGCTTGTAATATCCTTTGTCAGATTAAAATCCTATAATGTTATTCTTTCATTCAAGGAGTACTTACTGAGTACTTGTTACATGGAAGACACTATGCTGGGCACTAGGGTGTTCACTAGTGAGCAAATGTGGCAGGAAGACAGGCATCCATCCGCAAATCAGATGATCTGGTACTTGAATACAAGTTTAATAAGGGAGGTTGTGACATTGTTATGTAGAAATGGGGTATCTGACCTAGTATAGAAGCCAGGAAACTGGGCTTTCAACTCTAAAAGAAAATCAACTAGAGAAATAGAGAAAGGGGAAATAAAAAGGAAATGGTCTGTGCAAAGGCCCTGCAGCAGGAAAGAGCTCCAAATTATCTGAGAACAGAGCATAGTGATGGGGGTGATGATGGGTACCAGGTACGTGTATGTCACCCTGAGACTAGAAAGTTATCAGGAGCCCTCTGGATTGTGAGTGGACTCTTAGGACTGATACTTTGGCTTTTATTCAAAATAAGGTTAGATTCCATTGAGGAATTTTAATCAGGGAGTATCTACTGCTGAAATTGGGCTTCCCCGTTGAAGTTGAACTTAGGTGGGGACAGGAGTGGTTATGTGTAGAGACCGAGAGCCTGCCAAAATAGTTCAGGCAAGAAATGATGGTAGAGGCAGTGGGTGTGGAGAATGACATTTAAAAAGTAACATCAGCAGAACTCCATGCAACTGAATATGGGTAGAGGAGGAAGGCAATAGAAAGGATTCCTTCCAGGACAAATGTACCGTATTAAATCAGGTTGTTTGTGTATATACCTGCCTTGGCTTTCTCATATATGAACTGAGGATAATAAAGGGATATTGTGATGATAAAATAAATATTAGCCACAATCATTGTTAATTTTTAAAGAAAAATAGCATATAGAATATTTTCTCAGAACAATGAAGAACATGTCCTTATATTAACAAAGTGATATCCTTATATTAACAAAGTATATCTTGTGCTGAAACATACAACTTAAGGTGCTGCATTTGAGTAATTAACATTATGGCCATGCTATACAAATCACAAAAATCTCAGTAGCCATGTAATAAAGATTTATTTCTACTTCATGTAACATGGACTGTAGGGCCATCTCCCTCTTAAATAGAAGATGTGACCTCCAAACTCACCACAATAGAGAAGGAAGTACAGAAGGCATTACCAGCTGTTTTATTTTTATTTTTATTTTTTAAATTTCAGATTAATGCAAGGGTACAGCTAGGTTACCATGTTTGCATTTCTTAGGTAGAGTCCCTTTTATAGTTGTGCCCCACACCTAAGAAGTGTGCCATACACCCTTACGTTGTGCCCATTAAGTGGGAGCACACTCAACCCCCACCCTTCTTCCCTCTTTCCCCTCCTTGCTTCCTTAATCCCCTCCCCCCAACTTGTATTGAATTGAGTTTTTCTTTTATGTGGACATGTATTAGATTGTCTACTGACTTCATATTAGAATTGAGTACATTGGATACTTGCTTTTCCATTCTTGTAATACTTTACTAAGAAGAATGTGTTTCAGGCTCAGTGCCCATAGCTCAGTGAGTAGGTCACCAGCCACATACACCAAAGCTGGCAGGTTTGAGCCCAGCTTGGGTCTGCTAAACAGCAATGACAACTGCAACCAAAAAATAGCTGGGCATTATAGCGGGCGCCTGTAGTCCCAGCTACTCAGGAGGCTGAGGTAAGAGAATCACTTAAGCCCAAGAGTTTGAAGTTGCTGTGAGCTGTAATGCCATAGCACTCTGAAGGTGACATAGTGAGACTGTGTCTCAAAAAAAAAAAAAAGAAAGAAAGAAAGAAAGAGAGAGAGAGAATGTGTTTTAACTCCATCCAGGTTAATACAAAAGATATAAAGCCCTCATCTTTTTAATGGCTGAATAGTATTCCATAGTATACATATATCACAGCTTGTCAATCCATTCATGAGTTGATGGGCAAGAAGGCATTACTGCCCGTTAATAACATTGACCCGGACGTGATAATGAGTGGCTTCCACCAACTGCTCCTTGGCCAGAACTAGATGCATAGCCCTAAACTACCTACAAAGGAGACTGGGAAATATAATGGAGAACACAGAACATCTGGTGAGCAGTAACCATTTTGGCCACAGGTGCCATTGTAAAACAAACATGGCCTGCTTTATTTTTATATTACTTGCCGATCTTCTGTAGACAACCGGATTTGCAACTCTAGCATATGAAATCAATTCAAAGTCAGAAGAGCCACTTTCTAGTTTTGTTATTTCTTAAACCAGGGAAATGTAACCAAAGGAGTTTTTCTCTGGGAGATTCATTTCTTCCCTCACTGCTAGAGAAGCAAAGATATTCTTTTTTTCTCTTTCTGCCAGGAGCAGGAAGTTGTTCTAAGTTAAGTTGATTATACTGTTGACACAGCAACTTTGACATTTAATCCAAAGTCAACAAAAGAGAAAGGGAAAGAAGGAAAGCATTCTGATTAGGGGCTCACAGGTATGAGAAATAGTAAAGTCTTTTTAATTTGTAGCTTATAAACCTGATCTCGTTTTTTGTTTTGGATTTGAAGCTTTATAAACCCTGATGTCTTCCAGCATTTACAGAATAATTCTCAGAAGATAGACAAATGCCTGCACAAGTCCAATCAGTAGGGTGAATCCAGATGTTTTGCTTGGAATGGAATTTCACCAAAAGGAATTCAGGCTGTGGCTTTGCATTCTGGAGAATGTCACATTGATCAATACAGCAGGCACCAGAGCTCACTGGCTAGTCTCAGGGGTTGAAGGCCAATGCCAATTGCCAAGCTGCCAAGGTTAGTGAGGCTATGTTGTTCTAATCTCATCTTAACTGGGCTTTCTAAGCTATGAATAGGGAGACAGGGAGACTGAGCTGAGAGGAATAGTCTGTGATGAGTGATGAGGCTTTGTCAATTATACCCAATGTGTACAATTCATAAATCAGGGAATATTTCCTGATCTGAAAATCTGGATTTGCAGCTTTGGTGATGATTTTTAGTTAAGTTCTGAGGAGTTACAAGTAAGAACTTGAAAACATCATCAAAACTCCAGAGCTGATAAGCCATCTGTGTGTGCTCAGGGAAGAAATGTATTAATCTTTATACTCTTTGAAAGAGGAGGAAGGTGATGTTGGCAGATCCATAAAATATGTATGATGGCAGAGAGTCAAAGTTGAAAAGAAAATCATTTCTCCAGCTTCACATTCTGCCTGATACATCTTCTAAAGTTGCCACAGCCATCAATCCTAGTGCCATAATAATTTCTGAAAAGAAAAGAAAATTGTCCCAAAAAGGTCACAGATTCATTCTATGACATATCATTATCATCATTGGGTGGCATTTGTTAGTTCAGTAAAGTCAGGGAGACTTACCGTATATACTCTAGTATAAGCCAAGTTTTTTCCGGCACAAAATTTGTGCCGAAAAACCCGAACTCGGCTTATACTCGGGTCATACAGGTTATTTGATTCGGTGATTGTATTTAGCTTGATTACATGTTAAGCTACAGTTTTCTGCACTTTACTTAAAGTTTTAAAGTTGTTGTTGCTAGTTTACAGTTTTTCTTTAGCAATAAATATTGAAAAGCATTTAACCTACTGATTCCTCAATTATTGTAATTGTTTTGGGGTATATATTTTTATTTTTGAAATTTACCAGTGGCTGCTGCATTTTCCACCTC
>CAUYPK010142563.1:0-12796 GCA_963574355.1 Loris lydekkerianus
GAGTGAGAGAGAAGGGGGAAGGAGAGGAGGGGGAGGGAGAAAGAGGGGAGGGAGAGTGAAGGGGGAGGGGGAAAGGGGGAGGGAGAGGAGGGGGAGGGAGAGAGGGGAGAGGGGAAAGAGAAGAATAGAGAAAAGAAAGAAAGAAAGAAGTAGGAGAAGGGGGAGGGACAGAAGGGAGGGGGAGAGAAGGGGGAGGGAGAGAGAAGGGGGAAGTAGAGGAGGGGGAGGGGGAAAAAGGGGAGGGAGAGTGAAGGGGGAGGGACAGAATGGGGAGGGAGAAAAGGGGGAGGGAGAGGAGGGGGAGGGAGATAGAAGGGGGAAGGAGAGGAGGGGGAGGGAGAAAGGGGAGAGGGGAAAGAGAAGAATAGAGAAAAGAAAGAAAGAAAGAAGTAGGAGAGAGAAAGTAAAAGTTCATATAGAGATACTCCTTTCCTTTCTCGCTATCTTTATTTTTCTTGAACTTTTGAACATCCAGGCTTGATAGAAAACCAATTCTATCTTTTCTCAGTGGTTCCTACCTGAACCTAGATAGTCAACCAAGAAAAAAGGTCGGAAGGGTGACACAGAGCTAATGGGCACTTCTTTCTTCACCATTTATTAAACAATATTCAAGAATATGACTGGCTCAGTGGTTATGGCGCCAGCCACATACACCAGGGCTGACGGGTTGGAGTCTGCTAAACAACAACGACAACTACAATTCGTTGGGAGGCTGAGGCAAAAGAATCACTTAAGCCCAAGGTTTGAGGTTGCTGTGAGCTGTGATGCCACAGCACTCTACCGAGAGCAACATAATGAGACTCTCTCTCCAAAAGAAAAAAAAAGAAAAAGACTATGACTGCCATGTCCAGGATGTGGCAAGACACACTTCCGGGAGCTAGAGGCCAGTCTAGTGGGGTCAGGGAAGGTGGGTGGAAGAGGCAAGCCCTGCCCTGAGCTGGCGGGGCAGGACTATCACACAGGAGGAACCAAAGTGGGGCAGAGGGGAGGCGGATCTCAGAATGACCATAAGGCTGGCTGCATAGCAGGACACTTTTTTACCCAAAGCACTTCATGAAATATATTCTATGAACACCACATTTGGGAAACCAAAGATTGAACAAAATTGCACGGTTTCCTCCCTGCAGACCTCCTCCAAGCTTTTACTATGAGACTAGCGCAGAAGTAGTAAAAGATTCAATGTGTAAATAAGAAAGGATTAACGTTTGGGGAGGGGGGATCCAACTACTTCACTTACTAGTTGTATTAACTTGAGCAAAATACTCAACTTTTATGAACTGCAGTTTCCTCTTTGCCAATATGAAAAAAATGATAGTCCAACCCCGCCGTGAGAGGTAAATAATATAGAAAAAGTGTGCTGGCACTTAGCTCCAATGGTAACGCTGTTGCTGCTACCACTTCTATATTTCTGTTAATATTTGTATTATCATCCACCTGCTTCATGAATCTAAAAATGAAGACTGGACATGCAGCATTTCATGACTCTGATGTAACATGCAGCATTTCTTAAACAGTTCAGTTAGTTTTTCATCAGGTGTTTGTAAATGTGGGGCCAGCACGGAGCGCCCAGCCTACCAGACGGTAGGTGCTCAATATGTGTTTGTGGAGAGAATGAGGTAAAGAACTGACCCCACCAAAGAGAAAATTGCAGAACAATCAAAAGATGCTCTGGGAAAGGTGTTTTTCATTATTTCTTTGGGCAACAGGCTCTGAGGTCCGGGAGGAGTGACTTCAGCTTTTGCTAGAAGAATGAGGGATTGAGAGCACAGTGTTCAGCTTCGGGGAAACATCACAAAGAGTTTATTTTGGGAGAAGTGTTTGAAGTGACTCTGTAATAATGAGCTCACGCCTGCTGCCAGGCGCCAGCCATCAGCTTGAGCCTGCTTGCAGGGCGGTGCACTGGGCCCGTCACTGACAGCCCCTCCTCTGCCAGACATGTGATGCCCATGTGCAGGCAGGGTTCCAGGAGACTTTCTCCAAAGATGGCTCCATCCTCTCCAACAGGGGACACTGAGGCCCAAACAAGGAAATATCTGAATCAGAATTTAAAACGAGCTGGAGCCTGGGTAAGCCCAGGAGAGGGCCAATCTTCTGGTTCTACTTGGTTGCGTCTCTGGCAGGATTTTGAAGTGAATCCCAAAGGAGATTTTTTTTTTTTTTTTTTTTTTTTAATCACACACCAATCTCCCAATTAGTTCCTAGAAATGAGCAAGTTTCACATAAACCCTCCCCTTGAATGCAATAAAGAGATATTGTGTTAAACTGCTGCGTCTTCCCACTGGTTTGTGTACAGAGATTCCCAACAGAACTAGAGTTTACTGGAACGGAGACAGGAACAGGTTCAGAATATGACATTTGTATTTTACCAAACCCAATCCTTAACATATGCTTTATAAATTCCACCTGAATTTAAACATGAGCGTCCATACAGAGTTTGAAAAGGAAATGATGTCATCTAAAAAAATAGTTGCAGGGGAGAACATCCCATGGAGTCCATAGCACACAGAGGAGCCCCAAGACTTAGTACAACTTCAGATTGGGAGGTGAGATAAGCAGGGCAGACTATAAACTTCTACAACAAGAATGACCAGACATGAGTTTTCTAAAATACATGGTATGTATTTATACAAACACACACATATATGCGTACACATACACATATACGTATCTCAACTGTAAGCCTTATAAAGACAGCATCTGGGCCAGAGAGCCCACATTCAAATCAATTATTACATTTCATTTTATTTTAACTGGTAAACCTGGAAGCAGTTGGGAAAAAAAGCATAGTTAACTCTGGAAACTTCTCAAAGCTCAAGAAAGCTTCCAGGACTCTTGATAGCTTTTTTATTTCCAGGACACAGGGTTGTTCAATTCCTCCTACACCAAAAATACAACCAGAGATTTATTCACAATCATTACACATTTTCTCTACCTGTTCACAGAGGCAATAGGTTAAATACTGGAATAATCTGAACCATGACATAACCCCTTTTACCAAACTCAATCAGCACACCCGGCCCCCTGTCCAAAGAACCACTGACCACCCATAACTTCTCACAGCTCTAATCCCACACCCTATCTTCTGAAAGTCAGAGTTCATGTTTATTTACCATGAAACAGGAAAAAACAAACTACTACCTGATAAAGTTCCTGGTGCACACAACAGAATATGGGCAGAAAACCTTCAGATCCCAATGGGGACCCTGGGGTAGACATATAAGAGCAAAAGTCCACCGTCTCAAGGGTTTCAACGTTAAGAGGTACAGTTAAAGGGCAGCAAAGGGAAGGCAAACGAGAAAGAAAACCAAAAAAGACAGGCAAGGAAAAAGGCTTAAAGTTCCACTGACTGAGTGCATCCAAAACTCAGAGGAAAGGTTCAAATGCATGTAGACAACCTGTGTCCCCCGCCATTACAAAGTCTATGTGTCTGCATGTAGCTGCGCCAGATTTGTTCTATTCCAGAAAGCAAATTAACAGTCACTTTCTAGTGAGAGAGTTCTCCAGGACTATGCTTTTAATCTCTGCTTAGCCCTCTCTGTGGGAAAACTTTTGAGAATGGGGTTTCTTTCAATGCAATGGCATTCACGCAGTCCCTGGGGGATATGTAGTTGACAAGTGGCTACAGACTACAAGCCACTGGAGTTGGCAGCCAGCAGGGGGATGAAATCGGTGTATGAGAAGGAAGCCTCACTATGGAATAAATAATCAATTTGGTGGCTTGGGTGATAGGACAGGATAAAGGGGTACAAGCTCCCCATAAAGAAAATAATATATTTTACCTTTCAAAATAACAACTATATTGACTATCAATTTCATTTGAGACTTTCTTTTATTGAGATTTAGAGCTAGCCTCAGTTGATAGAATGAGCATCTTTTAGTAAACTCACTGATGGTTAAAGAGATCACTATATATTAATGTGTTATCGGAAAGAGATGACTTCTTTGACTTAAGAAGAAATTGCTGGCTTGGGCCTCCTACATTAGAGGAATTAAGCCTGTGACGTATTTTCAAACAAAATGTTCATCTCATTTCTTAATACTGAGGGCACACAGTCAACAATGAATCTAGTTTTACACTTGGTTCCATATGCAATGCCCTAGGTAATTAAAGTATGTCCTATGGTTAATAAAAATGAAGTTAGAAAGTCAAAACCAAAACAATGTCAGAAATAACATGTGTGTACAATATGTTACCAACACACTGATAATTTTCAAAAGTGACTTAAAAAAAGGATTATAAATCTCTCAAAACACGGTGATTTATTAAGCAAAAAGTCTGGACGAGCTATTAAATTTAGCTTTTAAGTTGCTGTGTCACGGGCAGATCTTTTGTTCCCCTCGGTTAAATTTAGCATTCTGCATTTCGTGTATTCCACATCTTCATGTCGTATCATCATGCAATTTTCTGAGCTGCTCAGTAGAGACGCACTCAGGAGTTATCACAGTGATTTCTCTTACTGATTTTGTTATCCAGGAATAGGACTAATCAAGTGATCCAACAGTGGTTTATTTTCAACTCTTCTTTGCCTTTTCCCATCTATACAGACAGCCTTCTGGTAAAATAAACCTTCCCTATGCATGGGATGAAATGGAAAAAAATAAAATGTGGTGGCCAGAGGAGAACCATTTCAGAAACATGTTTGTTAAACAAGTGCAAGCAATAAATTGAGCTTAGGAGGGAAAAGCAGTTAAAAGAAAAACTGAAAGTACTGACCTGAGAGTCAAGCTGATTGAAGCAAGGGTGAAAGCAGCAATTTGGAGGATAAGCAGAAAGGAAAAGGGATAGCAAAAGAGAATAAAAGGAAGGAAACGCATTAGTTTTAAACATACGGCCAACCAATGTTATATTAGCAGGTTTATAACCAAACAAAGCAAACCTTTATCTGATATTACCCCCACAAGCCCCAGGCATGCACTGTAAGCTGTTGCATTAAATATCATACCTAGGAAACCGGTATCTGCTCTCATGCACATCATTATAACAGGCACCGATGAGAACCAGAGGTGTGCTCCCACGGTGCAGTGACAGCATTAGTCCTTCCGTGGAAGGATATTTATAGAGGAGTACCTATCTGTGTGCATATAAAATTTTATTATTTAATAAACTGAGATGGAAATTACTAAGGTATTAGGCCTGGCAGGAAGCACAGATGTCAGGAAGATTTTTATTTGAGCCAGTAAGTTGGATGGTTATATCCTATGAGATATTTTTCCTTCATCCCTAGAAACCAAAAGGAACCGAGCAGTTTGGCTTTCGGTTCAAAGACTTCCATTTTAGACGCTTACAGAGTGCTGTACCTAGCAATGATCAAAGACCTGGTGAGGAAGGCTTTTGGTGGGGTGCCACCTGCCCATCAGCCTCCCGAGCAAGGACAGAGGAACTTCCAAAGCTGAGAGTAATTTTTTTCATTTGTGAAAATGAGGCTCTGACTTCATCCCTGAAAATATCCAGATGCTTGATAACTTATTCGTACAAAAATATCTAAATGCCCTTCTAATCAGTCAAAATGGTAGTCTCGACACCAAGCAAAAAGAAACAACTACCAAAAACTCATACTCATCTTCCAGGCTACCACAAGAGCACAATGTGGACCTTCATTTTGTTAACCTATAAAATTTGGATAAACAAATACTTTACCAGCTATCCGCTCAGTGGGATTCCTCTGTCTCATACTATTAGGAAGTAGTTTTAAGCATTTCACACAGGAAGAAAAAACAAAACAGAACAAAACAAATCCTCAAGATAAAGCTTAAACTAGAACATTTCAAATGAAAACACTGTTGACTATGATAAAACTGAAAGAGAAAATTTAAGATTAAACACATGGGGAAAGTGTGGATTTGATAATCCCTCCTATCTGAAATCTTCCTGCAGAGTGTTTCATGATCATAAACACACAGCTGGTCCCACATGAAATTTAGATCAGACCACGGTCATTGTGGGGACTTTGGCAGCACTGGCACCAGCTGCCATTTCAAATCCCCTGGATCAGAAGTAATTAAACTGAGGTCCAGGGCCAAGCCTTAGGGAGTCCTAAGCACATATTTAAGGTTAAGATGCCTTTTCCAAGAGTTCCGAGTTTTCATAAAATTCTCAAAGATGTCCATGACATCCTTGATGCCTCCCAAAATGTTGCTAGGCATGGTATAAAACCATCTGTCACTTGTCTTCAAGAAATCTCTTCAAATACATTAACAAAATAAATGGAAATTACTCAGCAAGAAGTGTTTGTATCAAAACAAATAAAATTGACATCAAGTTTTTTCCATGTACTATTAGACTTCTAGAACATATTATCACAATTTAAAAATAAAAAATAAAGCTTAAGTTTACATTTTGAAAAGAGTTCTGAAAGCCATCAAGGAAATTATGTCATCACATTATTGAGCAAATCAGAAGAAAATTGATAGTCTCTTCCTCAACCTTACATTATTCTCTTTCAGGTAACTAAACTGATTTCTTAAAGTCCAGATGTCTGGTGGTATTAGTCCTTGATCCAGATAATTAAGTGGAATCTGGTTATCCATTCTGATGTTATACCTCCTGGGTAGAACCCATAGGAGGCCTCGCCACCCTCTCCATAATAGGGAGAGATGTGATGGAGGGCTCAGTTTGGGCATTACTGATGTGATTGAGGGCTCAGTTTGGGAATGGCTCATGCGGCAACCAGCCTCTAGATCAGCGGTTCTCAACCTGTGGGTCACGATCCACAGGATCTGTATTAAAGGCTTGTGGCATTAAGAAGGTTGAGAATCACTGCTGTAGATGAAATAAGGTAATGACGGGAAAGGTCACTGGACTGATTCCTTCCCATGGGTAGGATGTGAGATCCCCTAAGGAACCAATAGATTAATCCTGAAACTAAATAAGACTCAGAAACCTTGATGAGCACTGACACAGAAGTGCCACATGTTTCACAGCATCTAAAGTTTAATTAGCTACTTGGTTATCTAACATATGTGACGTCTAACACGGGTAAGGGAATAAAGACTTCAGCCTGATCTGGGCCCACTCTCAGGAACTTGCCCAAGGCCCACCAGGTACCCAGTAACCAACGGTCCCTGCAGGAGCAGCCTGCAGTCCAGGGCAGAAGCGCCTGAAAGGGCCATCAGCTTCAAGTACAAGAGTTTATAGACAAAACTGTACATGGGACCACACTGGAGCAAAATGCAGTTAAAAAGAAAAATCTTTTATGGCTGATGAAAAACATCATTTGTGGAATTTAAGAGGTAAATGTAAATGCCAGCCATGTGCTGTTTGGAATGTATACATTGGGGGGGGGGGGGGGTTGGAAATCAAAAATAGGAAGATTAACAGAATGGAAAGTAAACATGAACTGCCCTCTGAAAGAGAAATGGGCCACTGTCAGGGTCGTTTGAGTTATTCCTAACCCTGTACCCTTTGTTGCATATGACTGAAGTTCTGGAATATTTTAAAACACTTGCTGCTTTTAAGAGATTTCTTTTCACTCTGCTAGGTCACATTACAAGCCAGAGACCACAAATTTATTTCAACTTCAATATTTTGGTTTTCAAAATCACAAACTTAATTGCAAACACTTCTCCGTGACTCAAAAATGGAGATATATGTCACATTGCTAAGAAATCTTTACTTCCCCAACACTATATGAGGTATGAATTTTGTAGTTTAAGCCAGCATATGGCAATACTGCTCAATCTGAAAAAGTCTGCCTGACAGCTCGGGGAAGAATACACATGTAGCCCAGCAGATAATGCTTCAGAAACACAAGCCAAGGCTGAGCCCTCCTTTTCCCAAGAAACTTCCCCTGTGTATCTCCACCCCCACCTCCTCCAGGGCCTGGGCTGGGGCTGGGGCTGGGACTGGGGCTCAGACATTTTCCAGACTATGTTCTGCTGCTGGACCAAAGACACAGGCAGGCAGAGAACTGGGACAGAGTCCGGTCCCAGCACACGTTTTATGAATTAGAGTGCCTGGGAGGCATCAGCTTTAAGGAGAGGCAAAGGCAGAGATAAAGAAAATGTGCAGAAAGTACATAAAGATAAATGCCTGTAAAATCACTGCTCCTTTAATGCATTCCATATTGAAGAAATAAAAACGTGAATATCCTTGATGATTTAATGGCAATAGTGTCCAGCTAAGACCTGTTTGTTCAACTAGACAATTAAGCTATTTATACGTAAACGTTTACAGTGGCTGATCCTGAGTTTCAGTTACAGTTGTAGGCAACTAGTTTCGTGCAGAGAAATGCCTCTAAATGTGGGGCATGTCACTTTTCCCCCATGAAAAAAAAGCTCATAAAAAAGAAGCAGATCTCTCGTGGCCCGATAGTCATGCCTGCTCGGGGAGGGCTCTCTGCTGGCGGCATGAGTGTTAAATGCTACTGGCCTCGTGCTTTCTTCTGGCCCATGGATGGTTCTCAGTGGCACCTCTGTCAGTCAGCCCCAGGTGCAGGTCCTGAACTCTGATTCTGCAACCTGGAGGAAGTTACTTAAATCTACGTAAGTCATAGATTCTCATCTGTAAAATGAGAATAATGATAATTTCTATGTCGCGGCTAAGATTCAATGACACACAGTGTGAAGGTCAAGTGTTTAGCAAAGTACCTGGAACACGGTGAGCATAGAGCATACATACCCCATTACTATGATGAGAATACTGTTATTAATGTGAGCAGCATCATATCTGGGGCTTCCCTCATAGGCTCTCTGCTTCTCAGAGCAGTGGAGCAAGAGTCAGGAAACCTAAATAAAGCTTCACATCTCTTTGACCATGGGATCTAGATATGTGATCATAACTGCCCTGTGTTCTCATGCTAGCTTTAGGAAAAAAAAAAAAAAAAGCTTTGAATTGTGTTTCCAAAGTAGCCAGGTAGATACATCTAAAATCAACAGTATTCCCAGTCTTTTAAGAATCAGTAGGCTGGTAGAACAGTCTCACATTTTAAAATTAAAACTTGTAAAGATTTTAATTGACACTGTTACCTCAGGCAAAAAGAAATCCTTAACTTTATTGCCAAAATTGATCACACTGAATAAAAATCAGACCATAATCAAACTAATGCTAAGATTATTAAAAGAAATATTAATTGATGTGGAATTTATAGTAAATACTATATTCTAAAATGCTATTGAAATTTTATGGAAAATTATCCTATTTGTTCAATGCACAGTCAATTAATACGAAGAATGTATTTGTTTTAGCATTCACCTGTTCATACTGATGTAAGTGTCTCACCTTACACACAGACCAGGGGTTTGCAAAGCATGGGACATTTTATTAGATTGTCAGAAATTTGCTTCTAACGAGATTCAAGGCTACACAGCTGGCACAAAGCAGAGGCAAAACTTGAACCCAGGTCTTTCTGTCATTAAATCGCATGATCTTTCCCCAAGACCACAGAGAACTACTTTGAATTCATCTTGAAGTCCTTCGGGGCCTCACAAATGTCTCGATCAAAGCTGGCAAACATTCACTGATTTATTCAAAATTTTCTGATCTCTTCCATGTGGACTAAATCTAGGAAAGACAAATTCTGCTTCATTGCTGAACCAGAAAGAAATTCTCAGAGGTTATGGAGTTACGTAAGATTATTCAGAAAGTTTTTTTCCTTACACGAAGTATAGGAAAAAGCACGAATAGTAAGTTTATTTTTAGAGCTCATGCTATATATAAATATAATACGGATATGATTTATCTGCAAATCGGAATGTTCTGGAACTCTGATATGACCCTCTTTGTTTTTAGACATAGTTTGCTATCACATAGGCCTTATTCAAGCATATTTATTGACCATGTGTTATAAGGTCCTCTCAGATGATTAATCTCCAGAATGAATCTGTTGTGGTGAGTCAAAAGACATCCAAAGATATGAGCTCGTCCCCCTGCTCCAACTTGAACGAAGAATTCTCAACTATATTCTTCCATATTTTGGAGCTCAAGGCAAATCTATACCACAAATGTTCATCTTTGATGAGAAAGGACTGAGGTTCCAGGAAGTCAAAGGTTGAATTTCTTACCAACATTTCTGGCAAGAATGCTAGATCATGAAACTCACTCAAAAAAGTTGACCATCATTTTCTTAAACACTGAAGAGGTACATAACACCTCAAAAGATAAGCCAATTCCCTTCTTAGTAACCCAACAGAAAACACAACATCATGCTTAACAGGCACAGTTCACATCCCTACCTTGTTTCCACCTGGTAACATGGACAAATACCCCAAATCCACCACAACCTGAGACTCCATGTTCACCCACTGTTGACAATTCACAGGACTGTGAAATTTACCTCTCCAGTTCTGCAATCTTCTTGTCTTTGTCATTCTTTTCATTCTCTACCTCCTTGAGGATCTCCAGCAACCGGTCAACTTCTGCCTGGGCCTTGCCACACTCGTTGCGGTAGTAAGATGCCTCTTTATCAAGCTGTTTTATTCGGTCTGCAAACTCAGGGTTCATCCTGGAGTCATCTTCAATATTATGTGCCTTCAACATTACATTTTTAAAGAATGTCATTAAGACAACAATTTGGAACATTACACAGTGCAGTCACCAATGGCCCAGAAATTAACTTTGGAGAGAAAATAACCAAAAATTATGGGTATAATTGTCAGTGCAAAGGCAAAATGCACTGCACATTGCAGCTACCTTAGAATAATGTTGATTTTAAATTATATTACAGTTACACAGGGAAGTTCCTTTCATTATTGATATTTTGTTCCATTAAATATCGCTGCTACTTTTGGCTTCTCTTTCCACCCAAAACTAGGGAATGGGTGGGGTTAGAGACTGAAATGTCTTTATTCCAGGTCATTTGGCAAGCAGAACTAAGACAATTCAACTCCTCACAGTTAAGGAGGTGATTCATACCAAATGCTTTCATTTCCAATGCAGAGAAACTGAAACAATGCAATATGAAATTGTTTTCCAAGAACCGCCCAGGGCCTACGTAAAGCCAGGCAGCACGGAGAGACTCAGAGACTGAGCGACACTTCATCCCACTCAGAAATTTCAGCAGAAGGTGCAGTTTGAAAGGAAGACTGAGAAGTGAGGGAGGGCTTTCCAGCTAACAGTCATACCCATAAATTCTGGTTCTTTTGAATACATTTAACCTAAACCAGGAAGAGGATGAGCTAATTCATGACCAAGCACACAGACAAGGATCTGCAAACACATGCATGGCTGGGTGGCAGCTTTACACACGAGAACAGACACAGGCAACAGCACAGCAACAACACTACAGAATCATTTGCAGCCAAAGTATTTGTGGTTTGTGTGTGTGTGCGCGCGTGTGAGGGGGATCAGGCTTTTTTTTTCCCAAAATAAACTTTTGGCTGAAATATTCCCAGACAGATAGAAGTAACACTGCACTGCGATGTTTTTGCCTACCCCTTGTTTCCCATTATTGCTAAATGACTTCTTCAAAGAGCAGGCAGGGAAAAAACAAGGAATTTAACAACAGTGCACATTAAACATGGAAAGTTCAGAGAAGTCATAGATGTCTGTATCTCTAAAATGAAACAGTAACCATTTGTTAGGACTTCAGTTGTTCTGCTGTTTTGCTATGTAGAGCAGACGTTTACTAGGTTTTTATGTACTTTTTTTTTTTTTAATTTCAGGGAAAAAAACAAGGCAAGCAAGCTATAGCTACTGTGGGGGTCAAATGAATCATGCATGGTTAGAGAAATTAATACTAATACTACTGTTAGAAGGCTGACAGTCTTTGCAATGATTTAGTAGAAAAAATTCACAAATTAGTATAAATAAAATAAGTTTATTGCTTATGACAAAATAATCATTTTAAAAATAATATTTTTGCATGTAACATATTATTTAAGCATGAGGATGAAGGGGAAATTTTGCTTTCACGTTCTTAAATCTAAGATTTCCTTATTTAAGAAATAAGCTCAACTATGCAAAAGAACCTGGGAAAAATACATGACAATTCAACATACTATCAGATACTGGTTTACTCCCCTTTACCAATATTTCTCAGAAAACATTTATTTTTGCTTTTTTAGTACGTACTCTGGGTTTCATTTTAATTGATTATTGGGCTATTTCAGTATAAAGTAATCTGAAAGAGAATGATGAGCTAATGTACTTTTAGGAGTTTATTCATTTAATCATTTTTATTTTAAAGTACTGAGTATTTAAATTTCCTAATCTCCACTTCAAATATGTAGAACAGATATCCTATTTAAAGTAACTACTCTATACATCTACTTCTATTTATGATAACGAGGATTAACTCATTACTTTTGTGACCAAAAAACATTTAAATGTAGTTTTTAAATAGCTAGGGAAAAAAACTTCATGTTAACCTATCCTCCAATTTTCTTCTATTTTACCATTATTTTATAGCAGATAAAAACCTTTTTATGACATTTCTTGAACTATCTGGCCAATGCCATTATGATCTTTAAAAAAGAATTAATGCCCATTGACTCACGAATGGACTAGCAAATTGTGGTACATGTATGCCATGGAATATTATGCAGCCTTAAAGAAAGATGGAGACTTTACCTCCTTCATGTGTACATAGATGGAGCTGGAACATATTCTTCTTAGCAAAGTATTTCAGGAATGGAAGAAAAAGTATCCAATGTACTCAGCCCTACTATGAAACTAAATTATAGCTTTCACATGAAGGCTATAACCCAACTATAGCACAAGACTATGAGGAAAAGGCCAAGGAAAGGGAAGGAAGGGGGGAGGTTAAGATGGAAGGAGGGTAATAGGTTGGGCCACACCTACAGTGCATCTTAGAATGGGTACAGGCAAAACTTACTAAACACAGAATACAAATGTCTACAT